>CABHPH010124884.1:0-17929 GCA_902168325.1 Peromyscus nudipes
GGGTTGGGGGGACCCTGTGATGGGGATGATTGGTAAGGATCAGTGGTTTTCCTGTGCAGTGCCTCTAGCCCAGACCCCAGTGACTGAGCCTCCTTTTTGAGGTAGGGTGCTGTGGTTGGTGGTGCCTAGGGGGTTGGGTCCAGAGTGTGTCACACCTGAAACTCACTGCTATTGGGTCTTCATAGTGGACACTGAGGCACATTGATCCCCTTTCCACGTATGGTTAAGTACAGTTTTCTCAGGTGATCTATTGAACTATTTTCTCTGCTTTTTAAGGTTCTGTTAGATCTCTGCCTTTCCTCCCCCTGAGGTGACTGGCTCACCCTAGTATCAAGTTCAGTGGTGCTGTGAACAGCTTAAGTTGGGCCTTTGGCCTCCTGTACTTGTGGCTGGAGTCCATTCAGGGTGGGTCAGCCAGGTGGAGCCCAGGACTTCAGACCCAGGTGTCTAGAGCCCCACCTCCTATGACTAGAGCTAAAGCTTTGAGCATTTTACTAGCCTTTCTGTGGATTCCAGCCTGTGCCCTGAGGACTGCAGTAGCTGTGCTCAGGCAGGTGAACTGGGGTAGTACCCTGAGTTTAAATCTTCCCAATCAGAGGCCATCTTTTTTTTTCCCTTCATTGAGGTTTTATGCTCCATGTTCCCTGATTTCTCACTAAGGCCACAGACCCATTAAGGTTGGCCCAGTTTACTCTTGTATAAGATAAGACAGGCATAGGAAGAATACTGAATGTTAACCTTGTTTTTCTGCGGTGTTGAGCATGAACCCAGGTGAGCACTCCTTACTTGTGAGCTGTAGCAACCAACAGATTGATACAAACCTCAAAAGTAAACCTATTGTCATTTGATAAAGAGCTGTGGCATGGGCTGGAGAGATTGCTCAGTGAGTGGTTAAGAGTACCGGCTGTTCTTCCAAAGGACCCAGCTTCACTTCCCAGTACCCACCCAGCTCATAGCCATCTACAACTCCAGTTGCAGGAGATCTGATGCCTTCTTAGAAACCCCACAGGGGTGGCAAACAAAGACAATTTAAGAATTAAAAAACAAAAACTGGGATTGCAGAACTACCTCTGAGTCCCCAGTGTGCAGTCTCCCATCATGTCTTGTTAAAGGGTGGTGTCCTGTGAAAAGTAAGGCAAGCAGAGACCCCTTGGCTATAAAAAAACCAGGCTGTTTATTTGTAAAGAACAGATGGGAATTCAAAAGCCAGAGGTGGGGTGGAGGTGTGGAGACTTGACTCAGCCTGCTGTGAGGAAGGCTAGGGTCCCTGGAAACCTGCTTACCTGTGGCCAATTGTGTCCCCCATGCTGCCCTGTCAGGCAGGGCCAATTGTCTTTGGGCCTGGGTTTGAGGAAAAATAGGTTCCTGAGTGGGGTATGGCTACTGGCTGCTTTGGTAGAGAAGGGGCCACCTCTATGGGGAGAAGGTAGGAGGGGAGGACTCTTGTCATTGAAGGTCCCAGAGTAGCATCTTGTTCCACTAGGGCTCTCCCTTAAGGGCAGCAAGGGTGTTCCGGAGAAGCAGTGTGCTGGCCTGCAGGAGAAAAGACCTTTGAGGGCTGGTGCTGTTGTATTCATTGCTCAGCCTCCAGGCCCCCTTCCTACCACCAAGTGAAGAGGGAAAATCCTGGCCCCAGGAGAGGAGGAGGCATTACCTTGACCTTAGGCCTGGCTGTACACTGCTGCTTACCATCATCACCCCCGCCCCCTTAATGAGGAAGAAGCATAATGGCTCATGGAGGAGTGGGCAGTGAGTGGTCCCTCCTCACCTTGGCGTGTTTGAGCTCCAGCTCTGCCAACTCAATGAGATTCTTACGGAAAGAGGAGACCCGGCGGGACTTGAAGTTCATGAGCTCTGGGGAGAAGAGTGAAAAGGAGTAAGGACGGTCAATGTGGTTGTTCACTGGGGCCATGCCAGGCTTTAGGACTCATCCTGCTTGGCGGAGTCAGAGAGGCGCTCAAAGCGCTGGCAGCACAGCTGTTGGTGGCTCTCCGCTGGTCGCACTTCCCGGTTCCTTGTACGAGCTTTGTCCAGTGCCTTGTTGGCATTCTCGTAGTCGGCCAGTGCCCGAAGCCGCCGGTACAGCAGGTCCTGAGGCCATCAGCACAGATGACTGTCGCCATGGGTTTTGCTGCCTGCCCTCCCCACATGGCCTCCATCCCCGAGTACCAAGGGCCACCTCACCTTGGCTGCCTGTGAGTCTCGCATGTAGTATCTCAGCATGTCAGACAGCTTCAGGTCCTCGTCAGAGGCGACCCGGCCTTCCAGCTTCTGTGTCAGGAAGGTGAGACTGGGTAGGGGCTTGAGAAAGGGACTAAAGGATTGGAGGTCCTTCCTCTACATATCCAGGAGAGAACTGCTTGGCAACTACTGTGGATCAGGTTCTGAGTTTCAGAAGGCAGGCCAGGGAAGTGTGTGTATGTGTGTACAAGCCTAGTGAACCACATATTCAGTTGGTTACATAGGCAAAGCGGAGTGGGACGGCCATGACCAGATCACAAAACCCAAAGGGCACGCTAAGGGCCGTGTATCTTGGGTGGGTTCTGAGGTGGACAAGACCCTTGAGCACACATTTCAGAGAGACTGGCACACTCCATGGACTTCTTTGGAAAAGAGTTTGGGAATTATGTATCTCAACAGAACGTTGGTGGCTCGAGGCAGTCTCCCAGAGGTGTGTGGTACCTTGTGCCTTGCTCCCACCCCTCACCCATTTCATACACTCACTTAGAATGGCATGCTTTTTGCATGTCCTTATTACTTTTTTTTTTGTTTTTGAAAACAGGATTTCTTTGTTGTAGGCTTAGCTGTCCCAGAACTCACTCTGTAGACCAGGCTGGCCTCAAACTTCAGAGATCTGTCTGCCTCTGCCTCCTAGGTGCTGGGATTAAAGGTGTACACCACTACGGCCTGGCTCCATTCCATTTCTTTGTAAAGCAGTCTAGAGTGGGAGCCACCAAGCCCACCCATCCCAGAAGGCTCTCCACAGAAGTCCCCAAGTGCAGAAGGCGGCACTTACCCTCAGTCGTTCAAAGAGCTCGGCCAGTTTCAGGAAGCTCCTGGGAGGTGGAAGGCAGGAATCTGGGGGCAGCTCAAGGCCTCTCTGCCCTCAAACCCTCCTCAGAATCTTCTCTCCCATAACCCCTTCAGAAGCTTCTGCACAACCCCTTTCCCCAACCTGGATTTCTATAGCGTGCACACACCTCATGGGTACGCACAGTATTGGAGGCACAGGGGGAGGATAAGGATGCAAGTCCTTACCTCTTGAGCTGGCTGACTTCGCGGCTTCCGAGACTGCTCAGCGCAGCAGATATAGGTATATAGTCATCTGCCAGGCCTGTTGGAGAACAATCCAGTCAGCCCCTAAATCTACATGTCAAGCCCCACCCATGGTATGAGCCCCTCAACCCCTCATACACTTGTGGGAGTGCATAACCCGGTCAGCCCTCTGGCAGGTGTCTCGGATTCGGTTGTGGTATTCTACTAGGAAGGTCCTCTCATGCTCAAAGAAGTCATCTACCTCCTAAAGGATGGAAAAAGAACACTTCTTATCCCGGTGGCACCAATGCCCAGTGTGTCACCATTCCCTGGCAGCCCAGGGTAGGCGCAACCAGTGGCTTCCCTCCCACAGCCCGAGGGTCACCTTGAGCCCTGATATGCCAGTGATGAGGACTTCATCTGCAGATCTGACGATGTTCCTCAGGAACCCTCCCAAGACCTCCTTCCTGTTCTTCTCTCGAACACTCAGCTAAGCACATGGGGAGGGGAGGTGCTAGTGTGGGGCATTGGTACCTTCTACCCTGGTCAAGTGCCACCCACACAGGGAGCAAACAGAGAAGTTCTCAGGCCTGATTCCCCAGCCCTGGTCTCAGATCCCAGCATTCTCAACCAGCTCACATCCTGGCTGTATTCCAAGAAGACAGAGAAGTTGTGATCCTGACGCAGGGTGGGATGGGCTGCCAGGCGCTGCAGGAAGACTTCATGCATTGCAACAGTCTTCTTAAAGATGGCCAAGTACTCCCTGTAGGAGCATGGGCAGCTTGACAACCACACTGGGCTCCCATCATCATGGCTCCCCCTCTCCCTCAGCAGACCTGGGGCCAGAGGTCAGGCTCTTTGGACATCTGTCATAGTTGGAGAAGAAACCCTGGAGTTCTGGGGATGGGGAAGGCTGGGGTTTGGACACTCACGCCTCTAGCTCCTGCTTCATCTTAGCAAACTCTTCCCGGGTGATGGAGCTGTCTCCCTCACCCAGCTTCTGCAGCTTTTCCCTTGAAGCCTCAAAGTCTGGCCTGGGAGGGGCTGGAGGAATCTGCTCAAAGGAGGGATGGATTGCCAAGGAGGCCATCACAGGCTGTGTCCTAACCCATGTTCCCAGCCTGCCCTCACAGCCCAGCCCAGCCCCTCCTCACAATGAGGCCAGCATACTCCTCGTTGTCCACATAGGTGTCGTGTAGCCAGATGAATTCTTCGTGCTGCCGAACCACTGAGAACTCAGGCTGGGCAAACTGAGGGAGGCCACTCTGGAAGCCCAGAGACCTGCATAAGAGCTCATCTCCCCCAAAAGCTGCCCTCACCAAATCTGCTCAGCACCCACTTTTGGCATTCCCACCCTGCACCCCATTTGAAACCTGCGATTTCATTCAGGAAGGTGGGGCCTCAGCTCAGGGCTGACGGCTTCCTAAGGGGCTAGAAGCTACACTGTCTCTGCCTCCCATCCCAGGCCATCTGCCCGTCTCCTGGCCAACAGGCCACCTTACCTTGGTTTGAACAGTGAACTTCACTTTGTCCCGCTCACTCACTGCATCGGAAATCTCCACCTGTAAGGAGCTGTCTCCCTGCAGATCCACCGGCATGGAGGAAGGCTGTGGGGTGAGAGGGCAAAGTAAGTGAAGCTGCTTTGTCCCCGTCCCTCTCTGGAGACCCCGCTCAGCGGCACCATTACCAACCAAACATTTCCCCGGCTCCCGTCCTCAGAGGCAGGCAGAATGCCTTCATTGCTCTTGAAGGCCCTAACTCCTCGCGTCTGTCAGGTACGAGAACTGCTTCTTTAATAGGACCCGAATGGGTTTTAAATTGCCTTTGTGCTGGGCAGTGGTGGCACACATCTTTAATCCCAGTACTCTGGAAGCAGAGGCAGGAGGATCTTTGTGAGTTTGAGGCCAGCCTGGTCTACAGAGCGAGTTCCTGAACAGCCAGGGCTACACAGAGAAACCCTGTTTTGAAAAACTTAAAAAAGAAAAAAAAAAAAAAAAAGCCTTTGTAAGCCTGGCTTGGTGTCTTGTACCTTACAATCACAGTATTTGGGAAAATGAGACAGGAGGATTGCTGTAAGTTTAAGGCCAGCCTGGGGTTAAATATAATAATGAATTTCAGTCAGGCCTGGGTTACAGAGTGAGATCCTGACCCAAGCAAAATAAAACAGCCAGGAGTAGAGTTACAAGTGAGAGGGCCTGGAGTTCCAGGCTAGCGGATGTGTGACATTTTCCTTTGGCCATGTTAGCAGCGTTACTAGAGGAACGCACGGCAGGACTACACTTGGAGTTTCGACTTCTGTTACCCATTGAACAACATCTTATGCTCTTACCAGGGGTTTGGATTTTTTTCTTTTTTTTAAGACAGCATCTTACTATGTAGTCCTGACTGGCCTGGAACTTGATCTATAGATCAGGCTGGCCTTTAACTCACAGCAATCCTTCTGTCTTGGCCTCAGTATTAGGATTACATGTAATGAGCCATTGTGCCTGGCTTCCTATATTTTATATTAATACTACTACTATTATTATTATTTCTGTGGTGCTGGGCATGGACTATGCCTCATACTTGCAAAGCAAATGTTCTACCACTGATCTAAACTCCAGCCTTAGTTATTTTATTTCGGTTATATACTTATTTATTTTTTTGAAACAAGGTTACTCTGTGTAGCTCACTGCCTGCCTGGAACTCTATGTAGTCCAGGCTGACCTGGAACTCAGAGATCTGCCTGCCTCTGCCTCCCCAGTGCTGGGATTAAAGGCATGGGTTACTACAGCCAGCACTACTTTTATAAATAATTATAATACCTTGCTAAATTTGTCATTAGTTTTTAGACTTTTGGATTTACTATTATGTAACCTATAAGTTAAGTAAGTTTTACTCTTTCCTGTCCAGTCTTTGTTCCCTGTTCCTGACTTACTAGTCCTCCACTACAATTGCGTAAGAGATAGGTACAGTGATCAAGGAAACCCTCGGTGGTTTCTAGTCATAGACAATACAGTGACTTCCCAGCTGGGTGTGGCAAAGCACACCATCACTTGGGAGGTGCAGGCTCGAAGATCAAGAGTTCAAGCCCATAATAACTTCAAGAGACTATGGACAGAGTTCAAGGCCAGATTTGACTATGTAGTGAGTTCAAGGCCAGTCTGACCCACGTGAAACACTGGCTCATAAAAAGAAAAGAGAGCTGGAGGGTTGCTGCCAAGCATGATGATTCCAATGTGACCTCCAGGAACTATTCAGGAGAAGGCAAGAATTGACTCCCTCAAATTTTCCTTTGACCTCCACATACTTGTGGTGGTTTGAGAGAAAATAGCCCCCAAAGGGTGTGGCACTATGTACTGGGTGGTTTTCTGTGTCAACTTACACACAGGAGTCATCAGAGGACGGAGCCTCAGCTGAAGAAATGCCTCCTTGAGATCCAGCTGTAAGGCATTTTCTCATTTAGTGATCAATGGGGGAGGGCCCAGCCCATCATGGCTGGGGACATCCCTGGGCTGCTGGTCCTGGATTCTAAAAGAATATGAGCTGAGTGAGCCATGGGAAGCAAGCCAGTAAGCAGCACCCCTCCATGGCTCTGCATCAGCTCCTGCCTCCAGGATCCTGCCCTTAATGAGTTCCTGTCCTGACTTCCTTTGATAATGAACAGCAATGTGGAAGTGTGAGCCTAATAAACCCTTTTCTCCCCAACTCGCTTTTTGGTGATGGTGTTTTGTCATAGTAATAGTAACCCTAACTAAGACACTATTAGGAAGTATGGTCTTGTTGGAGTAGGTGGGCCTTGTTGATGGAAGTGTGTCACTGTTGGGGGTGTTCAAGGAGATAAACAGATTAAGAAATGAAATAAAGGCAGTAGTGACCTCAGGGCAAGATCCCACTCAGCTAAACTTCCAACTTGTGGGAAGGAATTAAAGAAAAGTTTAGAGCTGGGTGTGATAGTGCACACCTTTAACCTCAGTATTCAGAAAGCAGAGGCTGGTGGATCTCTGAGTTTTGAGGCCAGCCTGGTCTATAGATCAGTCTCAGGACAGCCAAGCTTAGGCAGTGAAAGACACCCTCAAAAGCAGAAAGTGAAGATGTAACTGAATGAGGGACCATGTTCCAGACCCACCCAGTAAGCAGCAGAATTGATCTGCTTTGGCCATGTGGTTCTGGAGTTAAGAATAGAAGAAATGGGCTGTGGAATTTGCCTCTGTGACAAGGAAAGCCACTGAGACCAGGCATGTGTCAGGGGTGTCCCTGAATGGAGGCCTAGAGAGACCATTTCATGAAGCTGTGAAGGAGACGCCTGGATTGCCTTGGAGACCCCAAGATGTTAGAGATACCAGAGTCATGGGATACCTGCTGAGGAGAGCAGCTAACAGGAAGCGGCACTATATGTTGGAGTATGTGATCTCCTTTTTTATTTTTATTTTAAAGGAGATTACAGTTAAGAGACTGCATGAGTCGGGCAGGCACACCTTTAATCCCAGCACTCTGGAGGCAGAGGCAGGTGGATCTCTGTGAGTCTGAGGCCAGCCTGGTCTACAGAACGAGTTCCAGGATAGGCTCCAAAGCTACACAGAGAAACCCTGCCTTGAAAAAAACCAGAGAGAGAGAGAGAGAGAGAGAGAGAGAGAGAGATATTACATGAATCTCAGAAGAGGATTTGAACTTTAGACTTTTAAATAGGTTTGAGACTGTTACAGACAATTGGGACTTTTGAAGCTGGACTGAATGTATTTTTGCATTATGATATGGCTATAAGCCTTTGGGGGCCAGGGAATAGAATGTGGTGGTTTGAAAGAAAATGACCCCCAAAGGGAGTGGCACTATTAGGAAGTGTGGCCTTGTTGTAGGAAGTGTGTCATTGTGGGAGTGGGCTTTGAGGTCTCCTGTGCTCACTACACTCAGTGTCTCAGACCACTTCCTATTGTGTGTGGGGTCAAGATAAAGCTCCTTCTCCAGCACCATGCCTGCTTATATGCCGCCATGTCCTGCCACGATGATAACAGAGTAAACCTCTGAAACTATAAGCCACCCCAATTAAATGTTTTCCTTTATAAGAGTTACCATGGTCATGGTGTCTCCTCACAGTAATAGAAAACCTAAGACACTTGTCATAGCACACCCCCCCCCAATAAATAGCTAAAAATGTAACTAACTTCAATTTCAAGGGATCCACCACCCTCTTCTGACCTCTTGAGGGCACCAGGCAGGCACTTGGTGAACACAGATACATGAAGACAAAACACTCAAATGCATAGAATAAACCAAAATTAATTTTTAAAAGTTTAAAGGAAAAAAATGCTTTCAAAATTCAGGTGCTGGGGCCAGCAAGAAGGCTCTGTGGCTGTAGTACTTGCCTTGAAAGCTTAACGGACCATGTAGAGAGGAAAGGAGAGAAATGACTACAGAGCTGTTCTCTGGCATGCTACGGTATCACATGTGCATACACACACAACACTTTTTAAAAACAATAACCAAACAGAAGGTGTACTTACCTACCTTTTATCGTATTAGGGATGCTCCTTAGATGCCTGCTGATTTTTATCAAATTTCTCTCTCTTTCTCAGGATAATTTTGTGGATTTTCCTGTTACTCTGCTTTAAAATTTTTATTTTGGGGTTCACGAGATGACTCAGCAGTTAAGAGCACTACTGCTCTGGAGTTCAATCCCCTGTACCCATATGGCATTTTAAAACCATCTGTAACACCAGTCCCAGGAAATCCTATGTCTTCTGCACCAGATGTGAACACTGTGCACAGATATACATGCAATAAAACACCCATACGCATCAAATAAAATTAAAAATAAAGAGAACTGGGGTTCACGCACCCATGTCAGGCAGCTAACAGCTATCTGTAACTCCAGCTGCAGGGGACCCAACACCTTCTTCTGGTCTATGAGGGTACCTGATTTCGTATGCATATACCCACATACATAGAATTTAAAAATAAATACTTAAAATAAAATGGTTTATTAATATTAGTACTTGGTTTTGTGAGACAGGGTATTGCTATGTAGCCCAGGCTGGCCTGAAACTATGTAGCTCAGGCTAGCTTCCAACCCTAGTTAATTTTCCCACCATTGCCTCCAGAGTGCTGAAATTAGAGGTGTATGACCACCATGTCTGACTCCGCAGCTTTCAGGAGAGGGAAGATCAGGAGTTTGAGATCAACCTGGGTTACATGAGACCATGTTTAAAAATAACAACTAAAGATAAAAAACCTTGCCAGGGGGTGTAACACAGGCCTTTAATCCCAGCACTCCTTTCGCAGAGGCAGGCCGATCTCTTGAGTTTGAGACCAGTCTGGTCTAGAATGAGTTCCAGGACAGCCAGCCAGAGCTTCACAAGGAAACCAGGTCTCAAGACAAAACATCCAAATATCAGCAGGTGACCTGGCTTAGGGGTATGGGTGCTTGCCACCAAACCTGATCAGATTCCCACATCCCACACTGTGGAAGGTGAGCACTAGCTTCCATAAATTGTCCTGTGACCTCTACACGTGCATGGCACACATATGCATTTACATGCACCATGCACACACAATAACATCTGTAAATGGAAAATAACACATTTCTTTTTTTTCTTTTTCTCGAGAGAGGGCTTCTCTGTGTAGCCCTAGCTGCCCTGGAACTTACTCTGTAGACCAGGCTGGCCTCGAACTCAGAGATCTGCCTGCCTCTGCCTCCTGAGAGCTGGGATTAAAGGTGTGTGCCACCATCGCCCAGCACAGGCACAGTATCATAGAATATCACAATTGTAAAAGAAAAAATAAACTGAAACACATCTTAAAGATAATACATTTTAATAGTTGTGGAAATATGCTCCTTCCACCCCCATGTTCCCTATTCTTCTGGCTCGTGCTTGGGAATCCCAAGCATTTATTTCAAGAAGTTGGGGCTGGACCACTGGGTTCTGGTCTGACCCTGCTCTGTTCGTCCGCCAAAGCTTCACAGTACTGTGTGGGCCAGTCCTTGGGATCTTGCTTGTGGACTTTGGCCACAAATTTAAGAACTTTCATCTTACTGGTTTCCAGATTTGCTCGTGGACCCCACTGGAGCTCACAGTCCACAGGATCTGTGTGAGGTATCCTTCGGGACACTAGGTAGCGCTGTCTCACGAAGTCTTCAGTAATGAGTTTCTTTGGATCTCCGAAAACTGAATGCTTCTTGGTGGGATACACCCCCAAACGACGTAGAAAATCCCAGACTTCGGTTTCTGGGATGCTGTGGCCATTCATAAAGATGAGCCCTAAAATAATCATCAGGAGGCCGGTGGTGGGCGTTCCCTGGTTGCCTCTCACCTCAGCATCCTCCTCCACTGGCTCCAGGGCGTTGATGAGGATGTAGGAGTTGCTCTTGGGTTCGAGTTCTACCAGCTTGTACCCGAACACGTAGTGGAGCCGCTCAGCAGCCAGCTTGAGCAGGTCTGGGAAGATGTCCTTGTAGTCTCGGATGATGTGCTTCAGGATACCACTCCTCTTGATGGGGATCTTCCTCTGGTCCTTAATCAGCAAGAACTGCACCAGCTCTGCCACCTTCAACTCCAGCTGCTTCTGGGTCCGGAGTTCCGGGGCTGGGGTGGCCTGGGCCCTGCGGAAGGTCGTTGACAAGGTGCCTGCGGTGCCCTGCGAGGCATCTGGGCGTGCATGCCCACTCGGGACCTCCCCAGGGACACCTGGGCCACAGTGGCGGCCGCTCCTGGGCTGGGCACCAGGGCGGCTCCTGCTTCTCGGTTTTTGCAACATATGACCAGGCAGCTGAGAGACGCTCCTGTAACCGGCAGCACCGGGCAACTGGGGGTCGTTTGCACAGTGCGCCCGCGAGGGGTTGGGGGCAGGGGCGGCCGGGGTGGGAGGGGGCACAACGATAAACCAAGCTTCCTAGTTGGATTTGTGCTGGATCTCATTGGCTGGTTTCAAATGCTGAGCACCTTGCATTCCTAGAATATTGCCTTGCTAAAGAACTACCATCCTGACACATGATCTCACTAAACTAACTTGATCATATTTTACAGTTTGCGTCCTGGTATGTCTTTCTCCTTTCTGTTGCAATGCGGGGATGTTGGGATGGACCTAAGGTCCTGCACAGGCTAGCAAGTAGCTATTGTTAAAGCTTGGTTTTTCTGTTTGTTTTGATTTAAAAACTATTTTAAAAATTTACATTCACTTTATTTATTTATGGGGGCAACATGTGGCAGTCAGAGGACAACTTGGAAGGAGTCAGTTTCCTCCTTCCACCAAGTGGTTTGGGGGACTGAACTCAGGTTATCAGGCTTGGCAGTCTGAGCCAAACTGGCTGTCCTGTCCAATCCTCTGGAGTGGCTGGGTTTACTGGCATGAACCATCCGTCACATCTGGAGTCTTTTCCCTTTTTCTTAAAATGTTTTTGACAATAAATTTTTGTTTTTGTTCTTTGGAGTTCTATGTAGCTGATGACAGCCTCAAACTCTTCATCATGCCTCCATCTGCCAAGTGTTGGCCAATATATGTAATTTAGGATATCCCATTTTCGGGCTAGCTAGATGGCTCCACGGGTAAAAGCACTGGTTGTATAAAACCGGGTGGCCTGAGTTTGCTTTCTGGAACTGGAACCCATGGGGGAAAGAGGAAACAGAATCCCAGAAGTTGTCCTTTGATCTCCACACATCTCTCATGGCAGCACTTCTCTATCTCTGAAGGGACTCTGGCCGGCTTGGGTGTGGTGAGCATGGCTCTGGCAGGCCTTGTCCTTCTCCCCATTCCCTCTGTCTAGCTAAAAACCATTAGATTACACTCCTAAAGCTAGCCCCCAAGAATTATTCCCTTATTCTAAAGCTAGCCCCCAAGAATTATTCCCTTATTTGGCCACTTCCTCCTCCTCCTGAGGCTGACTACCAAGGTCCAGCTATCAAAGAATTGAAGTCCAGCAATCAAAAGCCCCTTGGCTTCATCTAATTAACATGCCCATTCAAAACACACCACCACATCCTAGCCCATTTCAACACATACCTCCCCTTTTTCTCTTCTTAAATATTACACATGCAAGGCCATTTGTTGCTGTTTTTCCCAGCATCCACACGGCAGCTCACAACTGTCTGTAACTCTAGTTCCAGAGGATCTGACAGTCTTCTGGCCTCCATGGCACAAAGCATAAATAGATATGGTGCACAGGCACACATGCAGACAAAACACTCATGCAATAAAACAAAAAATTGAAGTCAAAATCCCAGCAGCAGGGAGGTGGAGGCAGGCAGACCTCTCTGAGTTCGAGGCCAGCCTGGGATACAGAACTAGTTGTAGGACAGTCAAGACTACACAAAGAAACCCTCTCTCTAAAACAAAAACCAAAAACAAAAAATTAAAACAAAAGAGATTAAAAAATTGTTGTATGGCAGAAATGGTGGCCTATATATTTTTTTTTAATCAGGGGCAGACCGATCTCTGTGAGTTCAAGGCCAGCTTGAACTTCTTCTGAACTCCATGGGCACTTCTACACACACGTGCATATACTCGGACAGATATAGAGACATTCACATAAACAATAAAAATAAATCTTTGTAACAAAATTAAAGAGGATAAGCGAGACACACTAAGAATGATGTAGAGGCGTGGAATCCCAACATCCAGGAGGTTGAGGAAGGAGAAGCAGGGACAGAATTCAAGGTAACCTGGCTACACAGTGAGTCTGGGCTATATTATGAGAAAGAAAAGCAGGGGCTACAGAGCTGGCTGAGCATTGAGTAACCTGCTGTTCTTCCAGAAGAACAAATACGGTTCCCAATACCCAACATATCAGTGGCTTATAACCCTTTGTAACTCCAGCTCCAGGGGATCTGATACCTCTGGCCCCTGAGGGCACTGCACTCACAGGCATATACCACATGCAGACACACACACCTATACATAGTTAAAAGTAATTTTAAGATCTTAAAAAAAAACAAAACAGGTGGGAGGCTGGGGTGATAGGTAAAGTGCTTGCTATATAAGCAGGGAGCAGGGATGGAGATCCCCAGAACTCATATAAGAGCCAGGTAGGCATGGTACACCATTTATAACCCTAGCTTATGACAGGGAGAGACAGGGAATCTTCAGAGCAGGCTGGCTAGCCAGGTTAGCTCAAATGGCAAACTCTGGGATCAATTAAAAGACATCATCAACAGGAGCCAGAGAGATGGCTCAGCAGTTAAGAGCATTTGGCTACTCTTCCAGGAGATCCAGGTTCAATGTCCAGCACCCACACGGTGGCTAACAACTGTCTATAACTCCAGTGCCAGGGGATTCTGACTTCCTCCAGCACTGATTGACACAGTGCACAGGCATCATGTAGGCAAACACCCATACATGTAGGGAGCACTCCTGCAGAGCTGCAGCTGGTTTGATTTGTGTGTGTGTGTGTGTGTGTGTGTGTGTGTGTGTGTGTGTTAGCACCTGGTTTTGATCTATCTGCCTTTTGTGACTGCTACCTTTTGTCTCCAGTACCTTCCATTTGAAACATGTCAATCTTGTCTAGCGTTTCCTAAGAGTGCAAAGCCTGTGCAGTACTTGGTTGGGGGAGGACTTGGCAAACCAATAGGTCTCCTGATTGAGAATCTGCATTAGCAAGGTCCCTTTGGAGAACTTAGAGAAGGGGTCTGGGTGGAGGAGACTGACTTGCTAAAGATGGGAACTGGGTAACAATAAAGGCCTTTGCTAAGTGACAGTGAGTCAGTCTGTGAGAGACTGACCCCTCTGCAGCTGAAAAGGCTAAAATTTCATCCTTAGAGGGCATCTGTGTCTTCTTTCCTCGGACCTGCGTGAACCCACAGCCGGTACAGCACATACACATGAAATAAAAGTAAATATTTTGAAAAAAGACATTAACCTCAGGCCTTCCACATGCACAACCAATACACATTTGAACACTGAACTCACCATACACACATAGCAGGAAAAAAAAAATGGAATCAAGGAAAAATGCAAAGTAAGATGGTAAGGTTTTAGTCAACTATATATGGGTAATTTCAATAATTATAAATGTCCTAAACATTTCAATTAAAAGCCAAGCATTTACCTGTCTCGGAAAAAAAAAAAACAACAACAACACAAAAAACAAAAAACAAAAAGCCAAGCATTCCAGCTGGGTATGGTGGCTCAAATATGTAATTCCAACCTTTAGGAGGCTAAGCAAGAAGGATTACCAAAGTATGAGGCGAAACTGGATTATATAAGGAGACCCTATCTCAAAAACACAAAAATGACATTCTGTACTTTAAAATAAACTAATACCTATTTTTCTTTTTTTCTTTTCTTTCTTTCTTTCTTTTTTTTTTTTTGTTTGGTTTTTTTGAGACAGAGTTTCTCAGCCTACAGAGTGAGACCTTGCAAGTCAGGATGGCTAATCAGTCTAAGATGCTTCATTCAGAGTGAGACCTTGTCTCAAAACAAAAAACAAAACAAATACAAAAGATAGTGTTGCGGGACAGTGATGGCACACGCCTTCAATCCCAGCACTTGGGAGCCAGAGACAGGTGGATCTCTGAGTTCAGGCCAGCCTGGTCTACAGAGCGAGTTCCAAGATAGGCAGGGCTACTCAGAGAAACCCTGTCTCAAAAACAAAAACAAAACCCCACCAAATAAATAAATACAATAATAAAAATAAAATAAAAGATACTATCTATATGAACAAGTTTAGCTCAAATAGATTAGGTGATTTTTCAGGGCTTGGACAAATTCCTTAAAAAAAAAAAATGCAACCTTATCAAATCTGAAAAAAGTATCTGTAGACTTGCTTATAAGAACTGAATGTGCAATTTAAAACCTCTCTAGCCGAGTGGTGGTGGCAAATGCCTTTAGTCCCAGCACTTGGGAGGCAGAGGCAGGCCGATCTCTGTGAGTTCAAGGCCAGCCTGGTCTACCGAGTGAGTTCCAAGACAGGCTACAAAGCTACACTGAGAAATCCTGTCTCAAAAAAACAAAATAAATAAATAAATACATAAATGAATTAATTAAATAAAAATTAAAACTTCTCCAAAGTTATCTCTAAGTGTAGATATGTCCATAGCTAAATCCCTTGAGGCATTCAGGGAAAAATCTTTTTATTATATTTGATTTATCTGTTAGTGCATGTATGTGTGTCATGTCATGTATATAGGTCAGAGGACAGCTTGTAGGAGTCTCTCTTTCTATCACGTGAGTCTTGGGATCAAACTTAGGTTATTAGGCTTGGTGGCAAGGGCCTTTACCCATGGAGCCACCTCACTGGCCAGAAATGTCTTTTCTAAACGTTTCTTTGAATTGACACATTTTTACATATTTTTGGTTACAGTGATGATAATTTGGTATATGTGTATAAAGTGAAATGATCAAATCAGGGTAATTAGCATTTTTACCTTCTTCTTATTATTATTTTGGTTTTTCAAGACAGGGTTTCTTTGTGTGGCCCTGGCTGTCCTGGATCTCGCTCTGTAGACCAGGTTGGTCTCAAACACACAGAGATCCGCCTGGCTCCGCCTTCCTAGTGCCGGGATTAAAGGCGTGCGCCACCGCTGTCCAGCGAATTTACGCTTTGTAAAGATTTGCCATTTCTATGTACTGAAAACTTGTACAGGCTTTTTACAAGAGATGGTCGTTGTTGTTTGTTGCGCTCTTTGTTTCATTTTGAGACGGGGTCTCCTTTTGTAGCTCAGGCTGGCTTCTACCTCACAATGTAGTTGAGAATGATCTTGAACTCCTGATCCTCTTGGCTCCAACTCCTAAGTGCTAGGATTACAGGTTTGTGCCAGTACACCTGGCTCCAGTGTGACATTGAACATGTACATAAACAGTGTAAGACTGGGTTGGGAACAGCGTATCCATCCTCAGACACACATCATTCTTTGTGCTGCTGTGTCTCACCTTTGTTTTTTTTTTTTTTTTTTTTTTTTGAGACAGGGTTTCTTTTTGTAGCCCTGGCTGTCCTGGAACTCATTCTGTAGACCAGGCTGGCCTCAAACTCACAGAGATCCACCTGCCTCTGCCTCCAGAGTGCTGGGATTAGAGGCATGCACTACCATTGCCTGGCTGTGTCTTACCTTTCTATTATTTATTTTTTCTTGTCTTTAATAAGATTAATCAAATATTTTATATTGTTACACTTTCTCCTCGATTATATTTTTGCTTGTATTTATCATCATCATCATCATCATTATTGATTATTTTTGAAGTGCTAAGGCTCAAACTGGGAACCTTGCTAGGCAAGCAATGTACCACTAAGACACACTTTCCAAGTCTTTTAGTGTTCCTTTTAATGTCTCTACATTTAATTTAAATTTTTAAATATTATATGTATGTGTGTGTGCATGAGTATGCACATTTGAGTGCAAGTAACCAAGCAGGCCAGAAGAGGGCATCAGAGCCCCCGTAGCTGGAGTTATAGCCAGCTGGGAACCTCCTGATGTGGGTGCTGAGAACCAAACTCAGATCCTTTGCAAGAGCAGCAAGAACTCTTAACCACTGGCCCTCTCTCCATTTGCCTCTCCATTTGAAAGATGCACTTTGTGAAGGCAGTATTAAACCTACAGGATGGATATTAAAAAGGATTTTTGGAAAGTATGGTCCCTACAAATCTGGAGTACACTCATCAGTTTAATAGTCCGACATACTCCCAGAACATACAGTAACCCATTTGATAATAGTAACAACCACAACAATACCAATAAGTAACACTTACATTTGGCCTTATGATATGCTAGGCATTGTTCGAATAAAGAAATACATTTATGTATTTATGGCAGTCTCTCACTGTAGCTTAGGCAGGCCTCAAACTGGTGGTAATCCTCCTGCCTCACCCTCAAAAGTGCTGGGATTACACTTGGCTTCTAGTCACTTTATAAACATATTCTAAGCATATATATACACATATGTATACAAATAACATATATATGTATATATATTCTGCTTTTGAGACAAGGTCTCACTACATAGCCTTGGCTGGCCTAGAACTCTCTATGTAGACCAGGCTGGCCTTGAACTCACAGAGATTTTCCTGCCTCTGCCTCTGGAGTTCCAGGGTTAAAGGTGTGCACCACCATGCGCAGCTATTTATACATATTTTCTAATTTGAACATCTGTGATCAGAAAGCCAGGTTCAGGCCCTCTTATTCCTCCAAATTCCACTTGAATCCCACTAGCAACGTCTTGGATTCCCCGGCGGTCCCAAGGCAGGCTTTTCGCCCTCACTGCCCAGACTCCCCACCTTCAAACACAGGCAGCTAGCTTCTTGGTGCAGAAAGGCCCCTAGTCCCTGGCTTCCTTCGTGATGTTGATCTCTAGTCAAATCTACTTTGCTTGGTGGCTGCTTCAGGGAAATGTGACTTCCAGAATGGACCATAGCGGTTCCATCCCCTACCTCTGCCACAGCTCACCGGAGCCTTCAACCCTACCTCCAGTGCATATTCCTGCAAGTTCCCAAACAATGAAAATCCTCAATAACTACTGAATGAGGCTGAAAGGAAAAAAGTGAAGAATGAATGGATGGTCTTATAAATATACGAACACAAATACACAGGTGAGCCTGTAAACTCAACAGGATTCTCTCTCTCAGTCACTTGCAGACTGCCTTGTTCTCCCCATCAAGCCAGTACCGAGTTGGTCCTGGGGAGGGGAGGGCGTAACAATGACGGGTCCGATTCCATCTCTGCAGACTGAGGTAAAACCCTGATTATGCAGAGGCCATCGAAGGGCCGCACTCCCT
>CABHPH010124885.1:0-19104 GCA_902168325.1 Peromyscus nudipes
ACACACACACACTTTAAATAAATATTTCCTATCTACTGTCAATGGTCCCCTGAAAAGGCAAAGGACAAATTACAAAAACCCCAAATCTGCATTGAGAAGCACTTTGTAGAGTTGTTGGATAGACTTGTACAAAAGATTCTTGTAGGAGGCAGAATTTCAGTCCCTATTACTGAAAACACCATTCAGTTCTGGAAATACAGCCCTGAGACACCTGAGTTGGAACTATCTTTAAAATATTATTGTTCAAGGTGCCAAGGGAGAGATGGAGTAAGGAATGCTGAGAACAGGAAAAATAGTCTCCCTTAAGGAAGAACATGGCTCTTTAAAGAAGGGACTGGAAATAAAACACATGGAAATCAGGTAGGTATAATGAGGCATAAGGATACCCTAAGGATTTATATGTACGGAGCCTTGTTCCAGAAGAGTCCAATAACCTGGGGTGGATGTGTGAAGTCAGTGCATTGAAGAGACTATGACCACCTGATTCAAACAAGTGGCCCTGGATATCCTGGTCTGTGTTTATTTATACAGTTTCAATAGATTGCATGAACAGTTTTACAATCAGATTTATTTCCTTACGTTTCTACAAATTGTTAAAATAATTACTAGTTTGTTCCTTTACCTCATTCCCTGTCTGTCCCCTAACTTGCCCACTGGTAATCATGGCCTAATTGATTCATAGCTCTAATGTTAGAAGCATAGGCAGTATTGCAAGTGACGAAGAAAGTTTTCAAACTAGGCACACCTACAGGTAAAACAGTGTGCCCAGTTGGCAACATTTGCAGTTACAGCATCATGCAAAAAGAAAGAGGGTTTTGCCTCTAGTCAAATTAAATTTCTCACAATTAACTCATCAGCCAAGGCTGAATCAATTCATTCTTCATTCTGTACTTCTCTATGTCCTTTGGGGAATATACCAGGTTTTTTCTTATCATCCTACAGATTTCATAACTTAAAAGCTTTCTTGTAGTAGTTGGCACTGCTTATACTTTTTTTTTAAATCATGTCTACCTCCTCTCAACTTCCTACAGTATTGGCAAAGCTATTAGAAATGTGGGCATTGTGGATTTCCATGATTCCGCTTCATTACCTGTTCCTAGACTCTTCCCATTAACTCTTTTTTTATTTATTTTTATTTTTTGCATTTATTTTATTTTATTTTACAAAATAATTCAACTTTACATATCAGCCATAGATTCCCCTGTTCTCCCTCTTCCCGCCCCGCCCCCTCCCCCCGCCCCACCCCCCATTTCCATCTCCTCCAGGGCAAGACTCCCCTGAGGATTGAGATCAACCTGGTGGACTCAGTCCAGGCAGGACTAGTCCCCTCCTCCCAGGCTGAGCCAAGCGTCTCTGCTAAGCCCCAGGTTTCAAACAGCCAATTCATGGGAGGCACCCATTAACTCTTGATATCATCTATTCATTACCATTCTTCCTAGATTCTTGATGTTAGAATCATTATCTCCAGAATAGTTATGCAAGTTTGTAATGTCATGAACTGCTCTGACTCTTTTAGCCTAATCACAAGGAGTATTGAAAAGGCAACATTTTGTCCTAGAGAATTCTGAATTCATCGTCACACTTGAAATATCAAAGACTTTAGTTAGGAGATGAATCAGGCTCAATGTATATAGTTAACAACATCCCCTCTTGCTCACACAGAGGATAGTCATCAGGGGGCGATGTTTTTCTCTTGTAATAGCTATTTTATCTGTAGCTCTGAGAAAGTGAAACTAGAGGGAGCCAACAACTGCTTTGGATAGAGAAGGAGGAGTGAGCAGGTAGCACATAGGCTCCTGGGTAATGCCGAGAATTATGCAGGGAAGTATCCACTGACTTTGCAAAATGAGTTGTATTCTCATGGGCCTTGCAATAAGGAGAATTTGTTTATACTATTCTCAGGCCTTGTCCTCCAAAGAAGTCTCATAGTCCTGGCATCTCCTCTTCTTTGATTTGTAATTGGAGCTTACAAACATCAGGAAGGACTATGCAAAGGGCAAATCTTAATTTCTTTGTAGAAGATTGGAAACAGAAGAATTAAAATTAAAATTAAACCAAAAGCAACAGCCAAATTAATGATAAATGTCCAAAAATAATTTATAGTACAAAAGAGGTAATTGAATTTTAAAAATGAGATGCAATCTTTTTGGCAGAGCACATCTGAAAATGTGCATGAGAAATAATTGCAATTTGCTCATGGAGAAATGAATATTTATATCTAGATTAGAAATATTCCATATTCATCTAATATAAGCCTGAATTTGTTTCCATGGATAATGAGAACCATTGTAAGAGAATGGTGTAGCACAAAACCATTTATATTTTGTATGGCAAGTTGAAGTAGGTCTCATTTCAATATTTTGAATCTGTGTACCTATGTATAAGACAGCTTTCTCCAATGCATTAACCCTATTAACAAGGCCCTCATCAATAGATTCTTAAGTAAAAAGAGCAAGAGAAACATTTCAAGACAAAGTATTAATATGATCAGCCATATGTACTTGTTGTACAAAGGCCATAATAAAGACAGTTATAGTTCCAATGATAGAAAATCAAGTCAGTAATGAAGCATTTAGGATGAGAAAGGAGATTAATAATAGTTTCCATAGCATAAATACCTATGGTTCAACAGGGGAAGAGGTGGAATTTGAGAGCCTGACATATGGCCTAATAAAACAGTCTGGAAACCAGGGTGATGTATCAGCATACTGCAGAAAGATACAAGCATAACCTGTACTGGAAGTCAAAAGGACATCTGGTCCTTTTTTTTTTTTTTGGTTAATATACATTTCCATCTAATCACAGGTTTGTAGGTAATTAGATTAGTAATTAGAGTGTCTCTGGGAAGTAGAAATGTCCTCTAAGTCTAAATTATGATAATTAAATACAAAGAGAGCATGATTTAAAATGTGAAGGGGGAGAAATATTTATACTTTCCTTGTTAAGGCTTGCAAAGTTGTGATTTTAACATTTGATGAAAGCATTCCACAATGGACTGTCCCTAAGGATTATAAAATGTGAAGAGGGAGAAATATTTATACTCTCCTTGCTAAGGCTTGCGAAGTTGTGATTTTAACATTTGATGAAAGCATTCCACAATGGACTGTCCCCAAGGATTATACAGAATCCCAGTTGAGTGTGCTCTGTTTCATGGGGAATATGAAATTATAAACGCAGAGCTAGCATTTCTCCTAGACACTTGTGGTTAGAATCACTCTTTCCAGAACAGTTATGCAAATTTGTAATGTCATGAATTACTGTGACTCTTTCAGGCTAGTCACAAGGTGTGGTGGAAAGGCAGCAACCTATTAGGAGAATCATGAATACATGGTCACAATTGAAACATCTAATTGTTAGTGGCTGAATCAGGTACAATGTATATTTTTAACAATGCCCCACCCCAGAGGAGCTCCATCAGGGGAATGTTTTTGTCTTGCAATAGATATTTTATCCATAACTCTGACATAGTGAATCTAGAGGCAGCCAGCAATATGGTTTGTATAAAGAAAGCAGTGTGAGCAGGTACCACGTATGCTCCTGGTGTCATCATGCCCAGAACTATGCAGTTAAACATCTATTGGCTTTGCCAAAATGGGTCTTACTCCCAAGGGCCTTGCCACAACAAGAATTAGTTCATGCTAGTCTCTGGCATTGTCCCCCAAAGAAGTCACATGTTTCCAGGCATCCCCTCCTTTTTTTCCTTTAGTTTTCTGAGACAGGCTTTCTCTGTGTAGCTTTGGTGCCTGTCCTGGATCTTGCTCTGAAGACCAGGCTGGCCTTGAACTCACAGAGATCCTCCTGGCTCCACCTCCCAAGTGCGGGGGATTAAAGGTGTATGCCACTCCTGCCAGGGCTTCTTTTTCTTTTAAGGTGGAGCTTGTGAATGTCAGGAAGGAGTATGCAAAGAGCAAGTCTTAATTTTTTGTAGAGGTCTGGAAACAGAATGACTTAAATTAAAAACAAACCAAGAGCAACAATAAAATTAATGGTAAGTGTCCAAAAATATTTTATAGTACAAAAAAGGTAATCCAACTTAAAAAATGAGATGCTATCATTTCGACAGAGGACATCTGAAGAAGTGCATGAGAATAGTCTGGAATCCAAAGTGGTGTATCAGCATCCTGTAAATAGTTACAAGCATAACATCTTTTAGAAGTAAAAAAGACATTTGGCCCTTCTACTTAATTTTTCTGTTTTATTGTTTTTGTTAATGTATATTTGCATCTAGCCATAGGTTTTTTTTTTAGGTAATTGGTAGTCAGAGTGTCTCTGGGGAGCAGAAATGTCCTCAGAGTCTAAATTAGGATCATTAAGTACAAAGAGAGAATGATTTAAAATGCGAAGGGGGAGGAATATTTATTCTCTCCTTGTTAAAGCTTGTGAAGTTGGGATTGAATATTTGATAAAAGCATTCCACAATGGCCTGTCCCTGAGGATTATAGGGAATCCCAGTTGAGTGGGCTGTTTCATGGGGAATATGAAATTATAAACTCAGAACTAGCATTTCTCCTAGACTCTTGCACTTAGAATCATTCTCTCTGGAACAGTTATGCACATTTTTAATAACATTAAAAACTCTAACTCTTTCAGGATAATCATAAGGTGTATTGGGAAGGAAATATCCTGTTCTTGAGAATCCTGAATTCATGGTCACACTTCAAACATTAAAGTCTTTAGGGGCTGAATCAGGGACACTGTATATTTTTGATAATGCCTCCACTGGCTCACCTAGAGGAGATTCATCAGGGGAATGTTTTTCTCTTGTAGTAGCTATTTTATCCATAGTTCTGGGAATTTGAAACTAGAGGCAGCCAGCCATATGGTTTGTATAAAGAAAGCAAAGAGAACAGGTAGCACATTATCTCCTGGGGTCTTGCCCAGAGTTATGCAGTGAACTATCCATTGCCTTGCCAAAATGAGTCAGATGCTCAAAGGCCTTTTACAAGGATAATTAGTTTGTGCTATTCTGAGGCCTTGTCCTCTGGAGAAGTCACATGGCTCTCTGCATGTATGGAGGGGTAGAAGATGTGGAAGAGAAACAATAAAATCTGAATTTAGGTGAAAGTTTTCTAAGCAAACTCATTACTCAATAGCTAGTTAAAAATAAATAAAATTAATGCTAAGTCAGAGATAGACTAACTCAAGTTCTTGGTTCTGCATCTCAGTTTCTAAGATTTCTCTATCACAATGTCCATTTTGTTCCAAAATCTACAATTTTCAACAAAATGTAATGAAAATATTAGGATTTTTGATGTCTATTCTCATGCTGACAAATGAATTGTAAGTTGAACATATAATGGTACAAATCAGGAGGATGTGAGAAGTGTTTGTGATAATATCAGTTTTCCCAAGTTTCAGATACTAGTATAATAAATAAAAAATGTCAGGAATTCCATGTTTCATGCTGAGTTACTTGGTTCATTATTCTTAAAATGAATTGTACCAGCCAATCAGTCTATTAAACTGTTAAATTAACAATAACATTCTGGTATAATAAAAATAAAAAACTAAATCTGAGTGTTTAAACATGAGATTTTTTTGTTGTACAACTCTAGAACACAGAAACTCAAACTCAGGGTTTTCCTAGGCCTGGTTGTACTCTGAGCTTTTGACAACAAAATGACATTTTACCCTCTGAGTGTCAAGAGGTAAAGACTCTGAAGTCCTGGCACCAATGTTCTCCATCTTGTCTATGTCATGGGAGATTTTGTATGATATAGAGTTCCAACCACATCAGATCCACACATAATGACCTTATCCACATTGATCATCTCTGTAAACAAACCATTTCCCAAAAGAAGTCACAAGGTACTGGGACGTAGAGGTTCAATAGAGCCTTTGGGGGGACACAAGTCTAAAGTCATCTATAACTTTGTTCGGGATAAAGGAAGTAGAGTTCAGTGTGACAGTCAGTTAATGCCTTTGTTATTTTCAGAAAGGAGAACATGTTCTCCTCTATACACTGTAGATGTGTATTGGACATGTGTGTGCATGCTCAGGTTAGGAGCTACCTGGTATATTCAGCTTTGTCACTTAGGTTGTATAAACCAATAGAAGTAAGACTTTGCATCACACCATGGAACCTAAGTAAAGTGAGACTGAGGTTTAAGCATGCATGTATATATGGAATCCTAGAACTCTGGATAATTCATACTCCATAAATGTCTGTTTGGATATCCAGAATTAATTTCTGACTGCTGGAAAACTTATTTATTTTTGTTATTTAAAATAAAGATGTTGTGTATTTAAGAGTAGTATCAAAGTAAAACAATTTAGAGAGAAAAATCCTAGTTAACACACCACGTCTGATGATAGAGATATGATAGGATGAAAGGATAGGTTATTGAATCTACTTTAAAAGAGCAGCTTGTTTTAAATTGCTATAGATCTTAGGTTATTGATACAAACTTAAAATTAATTTTGTTATACTGTGTATATTTCTACTCTTGTTTAAAGTATTATGTTTGTGCAACTCATTTGAAATTGTAATGGATAATTAAGAAATACAGATTGATAATTAGTCTTCTATGATAGTCAAACTTATAGTCATGGTAAGTTTTCTAGGTATACATAGATATAATTCAATTAGGTAGGTAATCTTAAAACACTTCAAAATATGTCATTTAAAATGTT
The DNA here is from genome assembly GCA_902168325.1 of Peromyscus nudipes. Lineage (NCBI taxonomy): Eukaryota > Metazoa > Chordata > Mammalia > Rodentia > Cricetidae > Peromyscus > Peromyscus nudipes. Next base: position 6,634 of record CABHPH010124885.1, read on the forward strand.
TTAAAAACTTGGACCTTTCTAGAAAATGAGACACCTCTGCTCCTGGCAGCACCAATTTACTTCAAAGAGAAAGATGAGTGTTAAAGACACTCCATATGGAGTTCATCTTCTTCTTGGCAAAGGTAGCCATTTAGGCAAGAAACTGTTCTTGCCTAGACTGCTTGAAAAAATGTTGTATCAACTGGACATGCAGACCCATAGGAAGGTGACCACTGAACTTTGTAAGGAAAGATGGTCCTTCTGGTCCCTACTTCACAAAAGAGACTGCCAGACATTCTAGAGAACACAGAGAAAAACATCTGAGAGACGCTAGGCCTGTTGGCTAAAGAATGGATGTCCTAAAGTTACAGAAGTACTTTGGATGACTATCCGAGCAGCCAGCTGTCTCTGTCATTCTAGATTTTTGGAAGTTGCTTACAATGTTCCTCCTGTTTACTTAGATAATATTATATCCTTCTTGGGAATTTGATGTAAAGACTAGATAGTTATAATTATATTTTTCTTTGTTATGATAAAGGATAAATTAGATATGAAACTTTAGACCCACAAATATAGGATAGATAAAATATTTTCTTTAATTTTGCCAAATACAAATAGACTAGATATTATATTTGTAATTCTTGCTTGATTACTGTTTTGTTATATATAATTTTTCTATGTTAAAGTTAAACCTTTCCTTTTTAATTAAACAGAAAATGGGAAATGCTATGGGATAATGCTTTTGTATACTGGTTTAATAAAATGCAGATTGCCCAGTAGCCAGGCAGGAAGTGTAGGCAGGGTAAGCAGACAAGGAGAATTCTGGGAAGAGGAAGGCTGAGCCAGGAGATGCCAGCCCACTGTCCAGGGAGCAGTTACATAACATGTAAAGCCACGGAACATGTGGTGACACATAGATTAACAGAAATGGGCTGAGTTTAAGTGTAAGAGCTAGTCAGTAGGAAGCCTGAGTTTATGGCCAAGTAGTTTTAATTAATATAAGCATCTGTGTGCTTACTTGGGTCTGAGCAGCTGTGGACCGGGTAGGACACAGAAAAACTTCAGCTACAATATGGTGTTTCAATTTTCTCCCATATAGGCATCCTGCATTTTCACGAAATATGAGTCATACTTTCAGGATTCCCAGCAAGTTTCTTGCTTCACCAAAGTTGATCAGAAAGGTTGTATTTTATTGCACCCCTTCATTTCTAGATGATGTCTAGCAAAAGCAAATCTCAGCATTCTGTCAGTAGGTTTCCTTCCTTGTTTTCCTCCAGACGTTGTGAGTGCAAGAGACACTATGCTATACAGACAATCATATAAAAGGGTTAATCTGTACCATAGACATCCAAACACCTAAAGGACACCATGGACAATAAAATTAGGGAAGAAACTTCCTATGTATCAAGAGACACAAGCATAGATCAGAAAATTTTGAAAAATCAATATTTGCCTATGATTATATAAAGTAGAATTTACAGTTATTTCACTATTGACATTTTTATGATAAACTTTAGCTGCAATGAGCATTAAAGTATTTGTTATATATCATTACATTGTTATTATATACATCATAAACATCTCATAAAATTTTGAATAAAATCACTTTATGAATCACAGCAATTACATATATATATACATTTATATATACATGTACATATATATATAGTGGAATGGTTGTGTGATATCTTTTGAGATGTATATATAGAGGAATGATTGTGTGATAATTTCTTTTAGATGTAGAGGATGTTGCAGTTTCCAATCTAGCAATATTAGCAGAATGTAAACTTATCCACACTTGTGTTCATAGCATATCTGGATACTATAGTGGAGGGAGCATTATTTCCACATCAAGAGGTATACATTAGAGGAATCTTATGTCAAAACACATTCAAGAAACATAAATAGTCACAAGGTAATTAAACCAGAGAGTGTGATAATGTGCATAGACACACAATGCTGAATAGGATAGAACCAATGATGATTCCTCATTAGTTATATTTTATGACTAAGGAGATTATTTATATAATCATTTAAATATCTTGGATAGTAATTATCTCTTTGAATAATCCATAATTTAAAATAGCTCATCATTAATTTGTGATGTACATTTAGGCTGACCTACAACATGCAAAATGTGATTTCAATAATTTTTTTTATATATTGAGTTGGACAATTCAGACCAGGACAAAAAGGATATGGATGCTTTATATGCATTAGAAACATGATAAGTTTATGCATATGTTAAGTGTGTACACTGGAGGAAATCTGAACCATTCAAATCTAACCATGCAAGATTCTAATTTAAGAAGACTAATAAACAACAGCAGTATAATAAAACAGGAGATTAAAACATACATGGGTCAAACTGAATTGTTACACATAAACCTTATAGAACAAACTATACCAATCTTTAATTATAAATACTTAATTCAATAAAAAATATTTATTAAATTCTCTACATATTATTGTTTTAATGATTTGTAGATGAAGATGTTTACAATGGGCATTGAGTTCAGTGAGGGCTCAGTATGAATGCACACTGGGAATAATCCACATTTGTAAATTTCCTATTAATAATGAGTTCAGAGTCATATACAAATTGAGTTGATTCAGGAGGTAGTGATACTATGGGCAAGTTAGGTTTGTTCACTGTAATTTATTTATGGCTAAATAAAAATATAAAGATAAAGACAAAAAACCAAACTTGTTAATTTATGTCCCAATAAAGAAAATAGGCTATCTTCATAAGCAATAATTAATGAGAGGGCATATGAAATTGTTAACTGTGGAGTATTGACTTATTAGAACCTGAAACAACAATGGAACTTGTAAGGTTAAAACTCTAAAGAGCTTGGAGGTGCCTTGAGATAAAGGGTAAACCTTAGCATTGACTTGTGATAACTCACTTCTATTCAGATATGGAGCAGTGTATGAAGTGTTCAGAAAGTCAGTATGTAGACACACTGCCTCCAGAAAGTTGTGACCTTTCTGGCCTGTGAAGATCCATTGGGGCTGGAACTCACCTGTGTGGCTCTGGGCTTCTTTGTATTCTACCAGACTGTGTTCTTGGTGTCTTTAGAAAGCATCACAACGTTCTTATTGTCAAGGATAATAATCAGGCTCTCACTTACATCCTGTTCATCACTCTGACCTTCTGTTTTCTCTGTCCCTTGCTCTTCATTGGTCATTGCAACACAGCCACCTTCATCCTACAGCAAAGTACATTTAGAGCACTGTTCCAGATGGCTCTCTCCACTTTCTTGGCCAAAAGACTTATCATATTTTGAAATCTCAAGTCACTGTTCTAAGGAGAATGATGAGGTGGATAATGATATCTAGGGTGCCTAACTTCATCATTCCAATCTACACCAAAATCCAAATTGTGTTCTGTGGAATTTGGCTGAGCACATCTTCTCCATTTATTGATTCAGAAGCTCACTGTGACTGTGGGTACATCATCAATGTGTGCCACCAGGCACAGTTGTTGTCTTCCACTATGCCCTGGGATACTTCTGCTTTTTGGCAATTGGGAGCTACTTTATGGCTTTGTTGTCTAGGATCTTGTATGACACATTCAGTGAAGCCTAGTTTATGTCATTCAGCTTGCTCTCACTCCTCCGTTTGTGGGTCACCTTTCTCCCTGTCTACCACAGCACAAAGGGAAATGTTATGGTGACCACAGAGGTCTTCTCCTTCTTGGGCCTTGGTGCTGGTCTCATAGTCCGTATTTTTTTTTTTGCCAAATGCTACATTATTTTCTTAAGAACACACAGTTACTTGATTTTTCAAATAAGGAATGAAGCACATTCTATAGGAAATGTCCATCTTGCATCTCAGTTCATGTGTTTCTTAATTGCAATGAGTTTTTTTGTGGCAGTTTAGTACTATTCCATCAGTGAGAAATAATGTTGCAATTTAGGATTTTATATTTAGTGATTTCATGTGTTGATATAATCCATCTTTACGCTCTCCACTTCTATTGTCATTTTCATATTTCTCTATGTTAGAAAATTCACTTTCATAAAAATTCATTTCCCTGTCAAATAATATTAGAGAAATATGCTATTTTTTCTTCAACCCTTCATTACTTTGCATTTAATGCACTAAATGTTTCCATGTGTGTGCATGTGTTTTTATGAATGCTTCTTGCTTTTGTTTCCTGCATTCTTTCACTCTGAAGAAAAGCTCATTTTAAAAAATGAAAGCAATTTTGACACGAAGTTAATACTGAACCAAGTGCATGCATAATGAGGTGCGTACAGGAGTAGAATGAAGACCATTTAAATCTGCATTTTATAACTCCATTTTTATTATCAGTCAATTGAGTACTCCCTGTAGGAGCTTTCATAAATCAGTGAGAAATAGGGAATGCGTTGCTCTAACTAGTTCAGTAAAACCTGTGCTCAAGCCTTTCTTCAGCTATTGATTTTTAAACAGTGTTTCATGTGCTCACTTGCTTACACTTCTTCACTTTTGCAAAACTGATCAATATTACTTATACTGATACCATGTATTGTGTGCATCTTACACATTTATGAGTACCCATTTCTCAATAACATACCACCACTTCATGAAAGATAATTAATTCTTTGGGAACAACACTAATAAATTCATCTAATTTCTTGTGTACTGTGTAATTGCATAAATGTCAAAGACTTCAAGTGCTTTCTGCCTTGTATGTTGGCATCTGTCTCTAATCAGTCTTTTTATAATCTACTGGCTGTTAACTTTCACAAATAAAGGAGTGTATAAACTATGTCAAAGTCTATGATTAAGTTGAAAACAAGACATATTCTATCATTGAGAATTTGTTCATAATCATGACTTTTTTAAATACATTTTTTCATACAATGTATTCTGATCATGGTTTTCCCACCTCATCTTCTCTCATATGCTTCATACTTTCCACACATTTAACCCTATGACAATTTTTTCTGAAAAAAAAACAGGAAAAAAACATAATACAAAAGAAATATATAAAAACATCATGATAAAGTAAGAGAAACAAATACAATGGCAAAGAGAGAGAGAGACACACATACTCAACTAGACAGACAGACAGACAGACAGACAGACACACACACACACACACACTCATGCACATAGGACTCCACCCTGAAAGTAGAGCTAGTGCAATAGTAGCATAAATCTTGGGGGGCGGGGAGTCACCAACCAACATCTCATTTGACTTAAGGTCCACATCATGAAATGGAAAACACACCTGGCTCTGTTTTCATGATTAAGCACCTTAGAATAGGCAACCCAAAGACCTATGGTAAAACCAAGTACTACTGTTATAATGAAGGAATAAAATGATGCCTAGGGGCATTCTGGTATATAACAGTACTTTGCACAGCCGTTGTCAGAAAACTTTCCTTCTGAAACAGATGGAAACAATAAAGAGACCCACAGGCAGACTTTATGCAAAGACTTGGAACACTCAGCCTTAAGTGGGATGACTCCACCAAATCCCTCTTCTCAGGACACAAGGAACCCCTTGGCAGGTATGGTAGAAAGAGTGTCATAACCAGAGGGGATAGAAGACACAAAGAAAACAAGGGCTTCTAGATCAACAGGGTAGATACACATATGAAATCACAGAGGCTGAGGTAACATTTCCACGCCTGCATGAGTCTGTGCAGGATGGGTTCTTTGGCTGAAAGGAGAAATGGACACATGACTCAACTCCTAACCCTGTAGATACCTCCAAATGGTAACCATTTGAAAATGAAAATTTAAGTTTAGGCTGCAAAACCAAATCTGGATGGCCAAAAAAAAAAAGCCAAACTCAATGTGATTTTAGAGGTTCCTTCTATGATAATATCCTGTCAAGACTCTTCATTATTTAACCTTATAGTTTATTTTATATATTAATATATATTACATAGTATATAATTCATATTTATATAATTATATGAATGAAAAAATAAATGATAAAGGAAAGGAAATGGTTGGTGCTGAATATGCTGGAGGAGAAAGTTTAAGATAGATATGAGGGAGAGTATAGCCAGAGGCAGAGACGTCTGGGAGAGGCAAGAATGAACATGACCAGACAATGCCATGTGAGGAGAAATGGAAGAGGAGAGAAAAGATGAGGGGAACTTGGTGCAGCAGCCAGAGTCCTGTGTTTGTATACTCAGTGAGATTGTACTGAAGAAAATTATTATTTTCCTTTCCTTTCCTAACCTGTCCTAAGTCTCTACGGTGATCATTGAAGATGTTGTATCTGCCTTCTTAAAAGCATCTGGTGTTTTTAAATAATTAAAAATAAACAAATAAATCTTAAAAATAATTAAAAAATAAATAAATTTTAAAAAATAAACAAATGTATGAAAAATTGACCACAAAAGAAGTGGAAATTGTTTTAAATATATGCTCACATTTGTTGGCAGAGTTTTGCTGTCTCAGTAGCTCTTTCCCAAAGGCTTATATTACAAATGCTTGGCAGTAGCACAGGCTTATTACTAAGTTACTCTTATATTTTAAATTAACTAATATTCACTATTTATGCTCTACCACATGGCAGTACTTTTATTAACATGGCATGTTCATCCTGCACCCTCTGAATCTGCCTGGTGAGTCCTCTGACTCTTCCCTCTTCTTCCTAGGATTCTCCTATTCTGTCTCTCAAAATTAACTCTACCTTGTTCTGCAATTGGTCAATCAGCTTCTTTATTAACCAATGAGAGTAATACATATTCACAGTGTACAGAAGGATTGTTACACAGCATTTCCTCCTTTTTGTCTCATTAAAAAGATTCTAACTGCAACATAGTAAGATTATATACAACAACAAAAAAGTTATCAAGAATTGCAGTTTCATATCCCATCCATTTGTATTTGTCAAAATTAGAGAAAATACTCAATTATCTATACTATCTTGGTGAGTCTAAAATTTTGTACCTAATTCACTTTCTATCCTAACTAGGGAAAACTACAGCTATGACTATCTAGTCTTCAACTCCATCAAAGACCCCAAAAGAAATGTGAAGTGTTACCTAATGACAGGAACATCTCGCTGTCCGGACAGTCACCTTAAGTTCTTCTGTAATGTTGGGTCATCCATGTTTGGCCCATAAGCTTAGTATGTCTAATAGACTTTCCTGTGAAGCAAGGAATTCAGAAGGAATGTCCTACCTTGTCTTGGCACAGTTCAGCAGTCACTTTTCTTGTGTCCTGCTTGTCCAGTTTGGACAGCATATTGTCAGCAATTGATGCCATGACAGTTTCTGTGCTCACATGGCTAGTTTTTGCTATAAAGAAAAGAAACTCCATACAGAGTATCTTTGATGCCCTTCATCTTCTCTGAAGTAGACTGGTGCTGCCAGGAGTAGATGTGTCTCACTGTCATGAGAAGCCTTAGGAAGATGATCTATTGAAATATATCTGTGTATAATCTTGAAAAAATACCTAACATGACTATAAGTGCCTGTTATAGATGACTATTAATCTGTATTTCTTAACTATTTTACATTTTTCTTTGGTTTTTCAATACAGGGTTTCTCTGTATAGCTTTGGAGCCTGTCCTGAAAATAACTCTGTAGCCCAGGCTGGCCTCAAACTCACAGAGATCCACCTGCCTCTGCCTCCCAATACATTAAATTTTAAATGAACTTCCAGAGTACAATATCCCAAACAAGAGTAGAAATACATACAGTATAACATAACATAAATTATTTTAAATTTGCTTTAACAAACAAACATCTGTACCAATGTAAAATATTTTGAGATTAAAAGCTGTTGTTTTAATTAAAGTAGATTCAATAATCTATCCTTTTGTCCTATCATTTCTATATCATATCCCCCTTCATTCCTTTAGAAAGAGATCTCTGAATTTAATTCTGTCATTTAGCTTTTTTGATACTATGACCAATAACAACTTGTAACCAACCCCGCTTATACGAAAACAAACATCCATAGCCAAGCATTTGGGAATGTGAGCATAGTTCTCTATACAATTTCCTGTTGTTTGGGGCCACTGGTAATCTTTGGGGGACATGGAAGAATTCAGAATTTTGATCAAGTCCTAATTGGAGTATTCTGTTTGATGCATAATCTAAGCCAGCAGCCTTGAAGCTGTTCTGGAGGCAAAACTCTGAGTCAACTGCAACAGAGGCACTTTAAGATGCTAGAACAACTGGGCCAGTCTTTTTCATTGGTGTCTGGTTCACTTGCTCTGAAAATATATAACTATTTAAAGGTAACATGCATATCTATACTGATGCAAGAAAAGAGTGTGCATTGTACACAGTCAGTTAAAGATGATTTTTTATTTTGTGTTTGAACATGTAAAATATACAACACATGTCTTGCAGTTCTTGTAGGTTTATTTTCCTAGAATAACATATCTTTTGATTTCCACTTAGCACTGAAGACATTTTAAAAATATATAGGTTGTTTTAATCCAGCATCATATCCAATATCTCTTAGCAGCTATTGTTCCATCTTTAGCAATCAAAAACTTTAAAGAGAACACAATAACATAGAGTATCCAGACACTTTGCGTATTTTCCATCTTTTTATGGCTTATATTTTATATTACTTTATTCCCTTTTTAAGGACTTTTTTCTAAACTTTTTTATATACCATTTCTCTTTTCTCTTTCAAGCCTTCTGACATTTTAAAACACACTGTAACACATTTAGACATTTCTTCCCTCTGAATCCTTCTTTACTGCATAAAACATCAAAATTTTTCTGACTGCATGAGTCTTTAAACTGCTAAGTTGAATGGCTGAACATGCCTAGGGCCTCCAACTCTGCCCTGGCAGTTGGTTCCACCCTGCCTGGTTCCCTAAGAGCTCAGCTTTTTTATGGAAGCATCAGCAAGAGTCAAATTCACCACCCCAACTCTGGGGAGCATTTGGGTCCATGACACCACTGAGCAGTACCTTGTCCACTGCTCATAAATCCTAGCTAATTGTTTGGTAGAAGGATCTCCCAAAAAAGCCATCCATGCCACTAGCATGAACTAGGAAGCAAGCAAGTCTTTTTTTTTTTCGAGACAGGGTTTCTCTGTGTAGCTTTGTGCCTTCCCTGGAACTCGCTTTGTAGACCAGGCTGACCTCGAACTCACAGAGATCCGCCTGCCTCTGCCTCCAGAGTGCTGGGATTAAAGGCGTGTGCCACCACCGCCCGGCTGGAAGCCAAGTCTTATGGGGGCTCTATGGTGATATTTTCTTTTGTACTAAAATGTTATTTGTATGTTAATAAATAAAGTTGCCTGGGGGTCAGAGCTATTAGCAAGCTGTAGGAAAGCAGGGCAGTGGTGGCATACACTTGTAATCCCAGCACTTGGTAGGCAGAGCTAGGTAAGTCTCTGTGTGTTCAGGGATACAGCCAGCATTGGATACACATGCCTTTAATCTCAATACCAACCGTAGGAGACCTGGAGGTCTGTACAGACAGGCAGTGACGAGGTGGTCATGTGGTTGGGTTTACAACCAATGAGAAGACAGAACCGAAAGTCTTTATAAAGACTTTAACACAGGAAGTAGCTGGTTCGGAGAGGTAGGACCACCGCAGGAGGAAGGGTAAGGTTTTAGCTCTTAGCTCTGACCTCTTGGCTTTCTTCTTTGCATTGGTTCTGTGTTTCTTATTTAATAAGATGGTTGGTTACATCTACAGGGCTCTGTAAAGAAATGAATGTCTCTAGATAAAGTAAGCAATGTTCAGATTTATTCTTCTAGTAACAGTATATGCAAATACTTTGATGAGAAATATCAGCTACAACAAAGATTCAAGGGTTTTCATTGAATATAATTTAATTAAAACAAAAAATCTAGCTTTTAAATTAAAATTTAACTCCAATTACTTTCACTAGAGATACCCAAATATTTGGAATAACTCTTCTTTCCCAAGTTATGCAAAACACATCAATTTCTAATAACAGCATTCAACCTTAAATACTGATGTTTCTTGATTTAATTAGTATCTAAAATGTCCAAAATTAAAAAATTAATTAAACAATAATCATATTTTACAAATAAAAAAGGGACAATACTACAGTGACTCCTTCGAAAGTCCTAATTCTAACCATTTAAATATAAGTAAGATAGTTCATAGAGTATAAATAACTGTAAATATGGGGGGATTATATAGCCAATCTTGTTAAAAATATGTACATTTTGGTTACTTTTGAAATATTGTCTGATATGTAATCTTCCTTCCATTAGGCCAGACTGTGCTCCTGATTACTTAATTTTAGGTAGAGTGTCTTAAGTCCCATGCAAGTGTTACATCAGACAATGAGGGGATAAAAAAAAAGTCAAATCCTGCTCACGAGGTAATGGTTGTGACGTGATCTGGGATGTTCTCTCTTAATGTCCTTTCCCAGCTGATCCTCTCTCCTGACGCCTGATCTCCTGCCCACTACTCAGCCTCATCTAGATCAGATCCTAGGAATGAGCCTTCCTAGCTATGAGGGACCTTATCATATTTAATAAGTAATATGTGCCCCCACGAAAAAGCATTTATACTCTAAAACGGCAAATGTAAATTTAAGGAACTTCTTTTTCCATGCACCTCTCTAATTCAAGTATTTTTATTTTCTTAATGAATGCAACATATATGTCAGTTCAAGTGTGAAAGGATTATGTTGTCTTATGACCAAAAATTGTTCTTCATTTATATTAGTTACTTCTCTCTTCCTGACAAAAAAAGAAGCCTGCATTTTTAAAAATGTAATGGAAGATCAGCCTATTTTACTAACATTTTAGGAGAGATTATTGTTGCAAGGCAGAAACAACAAAATGAAGGAGAGCTCTAGGTGGTGAGAGCTTCAGTTATCAATTCTTAACATAGTAGAAGACAAGGAAGCTGATACTGAAAGCCAAAGTCTGAGGTCAGTATAGCTTTCAAACACTTGTGACTAATAATATATTTCCATTAGAAAGGCTCAGAATCTTAACAGCTTTATAACCTCCACATATCACCTCAACCTGGGTGCCACAAAAGACTGAAATAAATCCAAAAATAGAATCAAGCAAAGACCCTGAATTTCAGACCTTCATGCAACATATAAGAGTACTATTGAGATGATTCAGTCCCCACTAGGATGTCTCATAACTTCAGATCAGCTTATGCACACACATTACCCACGTCTTGGATGAGCACCACACCCTTCATATAGTTTTTCTCAACAAAAGACGTTCCAGGTGTAATATCATTTTAGGGCCACCTTACAGGATATGGGCATGCCTCCCACCACTTGTCAGTGAATTATGAATCCTCACGCAAGTATCTTTGGAGCCCTCATGTTTGCAAGACTTTTTAATTCCTGTAACACAGAACCATTTCTAAATTTCTGACATGTCCTGTGATCATCTTAAACTGTACCTTTGTGCATGGGTCAAAGTTACAGCAATGTCCTTGTGATAATCCTTGGGAATATGTCTATATTTGATCTTTCCCTGGCATGGATCTATTTGATCAGCATTTTAGTCAAATATATTTCAAAGGAATTGTCATTTTCTCATTGTGAGTCTTCTGTAGGTGCTGTTTTACTCCACGAAGATCCTAAATATTTCCACTGTGAGAGCATATGTTTTTTGTATAATGATGTTAATCTCTTCCAATTACAGGAGATTTGTAACATCCTTGCCTGCAACTTTAACTCAACAAGTTTGACCCAAGGTCAAGAAATTCCTTATTTATTATTAATAGTTCTGAATAAATTTTGTTTAGTGAGTTTTGATGATTATTTCCTCTTGGTCTAGGGACTCTTGATCTAACCTGTATTTTCACCAGCTTAACTTTCTGCCCTATGTTTCAAACATGAAGTAAATATTACTTGTCCCCATAGGTCTGGATTCTTTGTTAATTCCCTGAAATACAGTAGAGATATTAGGGTTATTTTTCTTAAGACAATTAGTGTTAGGTCTTCCTTGCTACCTTTTATCTTAATGCAGAGATTTAGTCTCCCCCGTGGTTGCAATAGGCTTGTGCATGCTGTCACACTTAATGTGAGTTGGTACGCTCAACTGCCTTCTTCTGGACCAAGAAACTGTTTCCTTATAGTAAAACAAATGCCACTGACTCTTATAATCTTTCTACACTTTCACGAAGATCCAGCAGCCTTGTGAGGAGACAATGCGAGGTATATGTCCCACTAAGCCTGACCATCCTCCACACTTACTCAATATACTTTGCTCATTTGTTTGTTTCTGTGTAAGTCATTATCTGCTCCAAGGAGAAGCTTCTTTGCATGCTAGTTAAGCCTGAGAACACTGTTTTTGGGTTGGAATATAATACCTATTTGTTTGGATATTAAATATTAGAGTATTTAATTACTTGAGTATAAATAATTGAGATTACAATGTAAAAAGAAATTCGGGAAAACGGCAGCCTAAAGAGAATAGGTAATAGTGTTAGCTTCACTTTCGTAGTCTTAAGTAATTGAAACTACAGTGCATGAGATACTGTGGTTTGGTGTTGTGAGATGTTTTGATCACATTCTGCCACTCCTGAGACTACCCAATAAAGTTTTACC
>CABHPH010124887.1:0-18903 GCA_902168325.1 Peromyscus nudipes
TAAAAACTGGCATCCAGGTCACTGGGTATGTGAGAAGGGAAATACATACTTACTCTCTCTGACCAGAGGACATTTCCTAATGCTCTGATTCCCCCATCTGACATGAGTAATGGCTGGGACTAGGATGGGACAAAGGGGTCATCCCACAATTGCCTTGGATCCGTTCCCTGGTGGCTGTTTCAAATTGCCAACACAATTAACACTAATTGGCTCCTTTACTGGCAAATAAGGACAGGGATTTAGTAGACCTTGTTTCTTAGCCCCTGAAACCTATTCATCAAGTGAGATCACTCAATCCCAGATGAATGGTTGGGTGTGGCCAGTCACCCTTACCACTTCATGGCCCTTACCTGCCTCTAGTGAAGCCAATAACTGGAGCTGGCGCTAGAATGAGTTTACCATCTCCTTGGGGATGGGGGTAGCTCTGCTGGTGAAGCAAAGATAAACAGTCTTTCTCTCTTGAAGCCTTAGAATTAGTACTGAAACCATTCTTGTCAATGGCTGTGCACTGGATATGTAGCCCAGGCTGGCCTCAAACTCATAGAAATCACCTGCCTCTTCCTCCGAGTGCTGGAATTAAAGGCCTTTGGCCACCGTGCCCAGCTGAGCAAGGTCTCATGTAGCTCAAGCTAACTTCAGACTCCCTGTGCAACCAAGGACAGTCTTGAATGTGTGATCCTCCTGCTTCCACCTCCCAGGTGTTGGGATTACAGGTGTGTACCTATTTGACTGTTCTATGTGGTGCTGGGGATCGAACTCGGGGCTTTGTGCATGCTTTACCACGCAGTCTGACTAATGGAGCTGCATCCCCAGCCTATTCATATTCTAATTCTTTTACTCTTCCCACCCTCCCACCCCTGCCACCCCATATCACCTCTACTCCCCCCACCCCTGCCCCCCCAAGAAAGCACTGAGGAGGACCTAGAAAAATGGAGCATCGCTTTAGTTTCCAAAGAGACCTATCTTGCTGGTTCCCTGGCAGTGAGGATGGGCTAGCCAGACACTGTGTCATGGATGTTCCTTGCCTTTATGGAATGGGGCCAGAAAGTGGGTGAGAAGAGAACAGAAATACTGAAGCAGTCAGTAAATTCACCAAAGGTGACCAAAGAAAAAGAAAAATAGTTTAGATGAAGAATATTGAGTAGCAAAGACTGAGTTAACATTGGGAAGTAAATCATATTAACACCAACAATTAGGAGGCTAGGGGTATTGTGTGGTAGAATACATGCTTGGCATGCTCCGAGACCTGGGTTCAGTCCCTAGCACCACAAAAGAGTAATATTAATAACAACAACTTGCCAGGCACTATATTGCACAGTATACACATCTGAAATCACTTAAGACTCACAAGTCGGGTGGTGGTAGTGCACGCCTTTGATCCCACCACTCAGGAGACAGAAGCAGGTGGATCTCTGAGTTCTAGGCTAGCATGAGTGAGTTCCTGGCCAGCCAGGACTACACAGAGAAACCCTGTCTCAAGAAAGAAAAAAAAAGACAACAACCTCTAGAGAGACATTATATTATTATCTGAATTCTGCAGATAAGGAAAATGAGAAATGGAGGGATTGGAGAGTGAATTGTGAAAGATCACAGAGCAAGCAAGAAAGTGGTGGAAGTGGAAGTCTGGAGCTTCTTTCCCCAGTTGTTATAATCCTTAGGAAGGAAGAAGCCAGAAGGAAAAGTGTCTTTCTTAAGTCAGGGGACTGACCTAGCATTCAACCTAGTAGTTTCCATTTAGAATGCACCCCAAAAGCTCATATGCTAAAGGCTTGGTCCACAGCTTGGCATTATTGGGAAGTTGTGGAAACTTTATTAAGTGATGGGACCTGGCAAGAGGGCTTTAGGTGACTGGGGAGCGTGTCTTTAGAAGGAACTGTGGGATTAGGAAATTGGCCTCCCTCTCTCTCTGTTTTGCTTCCTAGCCGTGAAGTGAACAGTGTTGCTCTGCCGTGTGCTCCCATGAGCCATGATACAGGCCCAGTAGAAACAGGGCCAAAGGAAACCTTTTCTCTTCAGAAGTTGAGTGTTCTATGTATTTGTTATAGTAACTGAACATTGATAAAAACAGCAGCTGAGAAGGGAAGGTTGAGGGTTCTTAGAAGCAAGACGGGCATCTGAAGTAGCTGAGCAGCAGATAGCACAGCTCAATGAAGGGCCTGTGGTAGTTTTGCTTATAAAACACCTCCCAGGAGACTTGCTCTTCATTAGGAAAGAAAATCACTGCCCTCACAAATTGTCCCAGTAAGGGTATCCCTGCTCTTTGCAGAGGACTGACTTGGGTTGCTGAAATCTCAGAGACATGGATGGCATTTAGTAGTAGGGTAAAGAGATAGCCACAACTGGTCACTATATCCAACTACTTATTTTCTGAAAAAGCAAAGGTGCATTCAAGGACAAAAATGAACCTTTCTCCAGTGTGATATCATTCTGTCTGGTTGCCAAAACCTGAAAAGCCCAAACCAAGGCATTCTTGATGGAGATGATAGAACAGAAACGTGAGATGGCTCATTGGCTCACCAGGTGAAGAGTTCATGGTATGTTAACCTCGTGACCTGAGGTTAGCGACCCATATCCATGAGCCAGATGTGGTGTCTTGAGCCTGCAATCCAGCACTCCTATAGTGAACTAATAGAGACAGGAGAACCACCTGGAAGCTCAAGGGACAGTGAACTTGGAGGACAGACTGTGACAGGAACAAGCCTCAGCAGGGTGAAAGGCAGGGTGAAACTGCCTCCTCTAAGTTGTCCTCTGACCTCTACCCTGTGCCGTGGTATGTCTATAATAATGGTATACATATGCTCCCGAGCATGCAGGAATGCACATGCGCAAGTGTATACACATACATAATAACGATAATAAAATCATAAAAGGGGGACCATGGAGATGGCTCAGGGGTAAAGGTGCTTGCTGCCAAGCTTGGTGATCTCCATCTGATCCCTGGGATCCTTTTGGTGGAAGGAGAGAACCAATTCTTCCTACAAGTTGTGGTGACCTCCACATGTACCATGGCATGCACAGGGGACACGCACACACACACACACACACACATGCACGCACGCACGCACTCACTCACAGTTTGACTGCTTCTGCCGCTGTGCACTGGGCTTAAAGGCTAATCACCACACTTAGCATGCTTGGCCATTGTGAAAGGTCCACTTAGCCTCTATGCAAGGCATTTTACCAGAAACTGGAAAGAAAACTGCATCCTCACCCTATTACCCCATGCATTTTCAGAGCTCTGAGACCTTAGGGAGGGTCCAGTCGCTGAACATCTCTGGAAGTAGCTGGCATAAGGACAGGTAGTTGACATGTACACTTTATTCAGAAAGTCCATATATCAAACACAATTTTGCTGTATGTTTAGGAACTTACTACCCGAGCCACTACGCCTGGCTAAAAAAAAAAGGTTTTATAGCATAAATATTTGAGAGTTGATGGAATGAGAAAACCTCAGCATAAGGTACATACATGTTTGTGGGAAAAAGTGGTCCTAGGTGAATTTTTTTTCTCTACCAAATACTCCATAATATTCTATATAACCAAACTTGGGAGCTAGAGAGTGTACCTCAATGAAGATACTGCTTTTGCATGTGTAAGGACCTAAATCTGTATACCCACAGCACTACAAAAAAATAACCACTTGACAAGGAATCCCCCAAGGGTTGCTTTATTTATTTATTAGAGGAAGATACTGAGCCTGGATACTGATACAGTCGCATGTAAACTTAGAAAACCACAGGGCACAGTGACACACATCCCTGTGAGCACACCAGTTCCGAGAGTCGAAGCAGGACTGCTTGAACCTTGGGTAGGACATGTAGAACAGGCAGACCTTGGTGGTGGCGCACACCTTTAATCCCAGCACTCAGGAGGCACAGGCAGATGGATCACTGAGTTTGAGGCCAGCCTGATCTACAGAGCAAGTTCTAGGACAGCCAGGACAACACAGAGAAACCCTGTCTCAAAAAAACAACCTTTTTATCCTTTGTGATTCTCCTCTTTTGCCCAAATGAAAAGTGTACTACTTAACAATACTTAATGTTTTTTATTTTGTTTTGGGTTTTGTGTGTGTGTGTGTTTTCTTTTTTTTTTTCTTTTTTTCTTTTTTTGGTTTTTTCGAGACAGGGTTTCTCTGTGTAGCTTTGCGCCTTTTCCTGGAACTCACTTGGTAGCCCAGGCTGGCCTCGAACTCACAGAGATCTGCCTGCCTCTGCCTCCCGAGTGCTGGGATTAAAGGCGTGCGCCACCACCGCCCTTGTGTGTGTGTTTTCAAACAAGGTCTCACTATGTAGCCCTGGCTGACCTGGAACTGACTTTGTAGACCAGGCTAGCCTTTAACTTAAAAATATCCTTCTACCTCTGCTTCCAGAGTGCTAGGTTTAAAGACATGCACTGCCACCCAGAGCTTGTTTTTGGCTTTTTTTTTGCTTGTTTGTTTGTTTGCTTGCTTGCTTGTTTTTTGTTTTGTTTTTTGTTTTTTGTTTCTCGAGACAGGGTTTCTCTGTAGGTTTGGAGCCTGTCCTGGACTAGCTCTGTAGACCAGGCTGGCCTCGAACTCACAGAGATCCACCTGCCTCTGCCTCCCGAGTGCTGGGATTACAGGCATGCGCCACCACCACCCCGCTGTTTTTGGCTTTTTAAGACAGGGTAGGGTGTCTTGGTATATACCTGAGGCTAGCCTCAAACTTACTATCCTCCTGAATTTGAGGAGTGCAAGCTTGTACCACCAATCCTGGCAAGATTTTGACATATTTGTTTCACTTTATTTGTTTGTTTGTTTGTTTGTTTGTTTGTTTGTTGTGTGTGTGCATTTATGCGTGGAAGCCAAAGGGCATTGTTAGGTATCTTCCTGAATCTCTCCCTCTGCCTTATTGTGTGAGACAGGGTTTCTTGCAGAACCTGGAGCTTGCTGATTCAGCTAGACTGGCTGACCCACAAGCCATGGGCATCCTCCTTGTCTCTACTGCCCCAGAATTAGGATTACACTATGCATTGCTAAATGGGCTCTATAGGATCACACTCAGGCCTTGTTGGTATCCTTGCATATCAAGTTCTTTGCTGAACAAGCCATGTTCCCAGTCCTTTTGGAGGTTGGTTGGTTGGCTATGTAACCAAGATGACTTTAACCTTCTAATCTTCTTGCCTCTACCTTCCAAGTGTTAGGGACATAGGTGTGTGCCACCATGCCCAGCTAGAATCTTTTGCGTATTTAGATCCTCTCTCTTAAATATAAAAGCATACCTAAGATTCTAGGAAATCAGAACATTTCACAGAAAATAAAGGCATACTTGGGAGTTTTCCTTTGTTTCTCTGGGTCTGCACCTAGTTCTCTTCACCTCTCTGCTAGCCAAAGCATCTCTGGTGTGCAGTACCTGTCTTGGGAATTGCCTCTGGGTCCTAAGTGTTCCTGTTCAAACCTTCGCCTGTTTTCCCAACTAAGACTGATGCTCGGCTTCTTGCACTGAGCAGCTGTTACCCAGGTTTTCTACCAGCATTTCCAGCTGATGGCCAAGCACATTTTCTGCTGCTGGGACCTGCTTCCATAGGAGCTGAACTATGTCTCTTTGCTTCATTTCAGGCCCCAATAAAACTTGAAAAGCAAAAGAACCCTCTCCCTTGTCTGCAGAGACACCTGCTGGTGGAAGCCTAAAGTACACGTCACCCTTTTCTGTTTTA
The DNA here is from genome assembly GCA_902168325.1 of Peromyscus nudipes. NCBI lineage: Eukaryota > Metazoa > Chordata > Mammalia > Rodentia > Cricetidae > Peromyscus > Peromyscus nudipes. The sequence continues at coordinate 5,677 of CABHPH010124887.1, forward strand.
CTAGAACCCTCTAGTTCTTTCTGTTTAAACTTTAGGCAATTGAAAACCACAAACCCACATCAGGAGCCAGAAAGTTGGAATCCAGCTGAAGCTGGCTGCAGGAAGCAGAATTTCTTTATGGTCAGAAAGTAAGTACAGTGGAGATTAGGGAGATGGATAATGGGTGGAGCGCTTAGCACACAAGCATAAGGACTTGAATTCAGGGAGCATGGAGTTCACCCCTTTAATCCCAGCACTCAGGAGGGGGAGGCAGCCGAATTGTGAATTTGAGCCTGTGAAGGCCAGAAGAGGGCATCAGATTTCCTGGAACTGAAGTTACAAGCAGTTGTGATATGGATGATGGGAAACAGACTTGGTTTTCTGAAAGAGCAGTGTGCACTCTTCACTGGGGAAACGTCTCTCCAGCACTTTCTGTTTCTTCTAGCTCCTTATTCCTATTCACTCTGTAGCTTAGGCTGTCTGGTCCTTCCTCTGCCTCTCTAGTGCTGGGTTACAAGTGTGAGCCATCCCCCCCAACTCCCCCACCCCCGCTTCTTTTTATTCCTTTGTAAGCATCTATTATTGAGGGTTTTTGTTTGTTTTGTTTTTTGTTGGGTTTTTTTGTTTGTTTGGTTGGTTGGTTGGTTTGGTTTTTTGAGACAGGGTTTCTCTATGTAGCTTTGTGCCTTTCCTGGAACTCACTCTGTAGCCCAGGCTGGCCTTGAACTCACAGAGATCCACCTGGCTCTGCCTCCCAAGTGCTGGGATTAAAGGCGTGCGCCACTACCGCCTGGCTATTATTGAGTTTTATTGTTTTATTGTTGTTTTGTCTTATTAGGGCTGGAGCCCTGGGTTTTATAGGTGTTGGGCAATAGTTCTGCCACAGAGCTACATTTTCAGTCCAATTGAATTAAATTTTAAGTTAAATTAAAGGTGCAAACTGGTGAGATTGCTCAGGGGTAAAGGCTTCAACCCAAGTCAGAGGGCCTGAGTAATTTCCCCTGGGATCTATGTGGTAGAAGGAGAGAACCTACTCTGAAAGTTGTCCCCTGACTTCCACATATGCAGACATAGTAGATGCAAGAATGCATCGAAAAAGGAAAAAAACTGTGTGGGACTTGGTGGCGCACGCCTTTAATCCCAGTGCTCAGAGGCAGAGGCAAGTGGATCTCTGTGAGTTCAAGACCAGCCTGGTCAACATAATGAGTTCCAGGTCAGTCAGAGCTACATAGTGAGATGCTGTCTCAAATAAACAAAACAAAGACTGAAGAGATGGCTCAGTGGTTAAGAGCACTGGTTGTTCTCCAAGAGAACCAGGGTTCAATTCCCAGCACCCACATGACAGCTCACAACTGCCTGTAAGTCCATTTTTAGGGCATCTGAGACAAGACACACATGCAGGCAGAACATCAATGCACATACAAACAAGTAAACCATTAAAGAAAAAAGTACTCCTTAAAAAAAAAAAAAGGATACTGCAAGACAGAGTGGTGGTGGCGCACGCCTTTAATCCCAGCACTCGGGAGACAGAGGCAGGTGGATCTCTGAGTTTGAGGCTAGCCTGGTCTACAGAATGAGTTCCAGGACAGCCAAGGCTACACAAAAAAAACCCTGTCTCAAAAAAAAAAAATACTGCAAGAGTAGGCTATGCTGAGATTCATAATTGAGCCCCATGATGAGGGTGCTCTAGAATCCTATAGGCCTCCCCTAGCTTGATATCCCTGAAAGGTGGAGCCATATTGCAAAGAACCTAGATCATAGAAACCCCAGGTAGGTATCAAATACACAGTTCTCAGGTTTATTATTACTATTATTATTACTAATTATTATTATTTTATTATTCGAGACAGGGTTTCTCTGTGTAACCCTGGCTGTCCTGAAACTCACTCTGTAGTCCAGGCTGGCCTTCAACTCACAGAGATCCACCTGCCTCTGCCTCCTGAGTGCTGAGATTAAAGGCGTGCACCACCACCACCACCACCACCACCACCACCACCACCACCACCACCACCACCCTACTGCCCTCAGATTTGAAACCAACCTTAAAAACTGAGATTTTCTCTACTGACTTCCAAACACCAAGTATTCGTGAATTCCTTGTCTGGCATAGTCCACAGTGTCCTCACATCTCACTGTCCTTACTCTGCAGCTAGACCCCAGCCTTCTTTCTTGGCTTCCAGCTCCCATCTGCCTGCTGGCTTCATCCTGCCCACCCAGCTGCAGGCTCCCTAGCAAAGCGGGTTTTCTTTTATTTTTTTTTAAATGAAAATAAAGGAACTTTATTCAAAAGCAAACTGGCAGTACAGATCAGAAGTATGCTGTTGAGAATGGCAATGGACCACTGAAATGAGGAAAATTCAAGGACCTTGATTATCATTTGTGGCTTCCATTGATGGGGTCCAAAGAGAAGGAGGCAAAGCAGGTTTTCATGTCTTACTCCTGAACTTGCGTTGTTTGCCTCTCCTTCAAGGTATAATCATTCACTGGTTTTCCTTTCTCATTAGCCTAAGCATTTGTTACTTCAGAACCAGATTAACTAGGTTCAAATCCTGGCTCCACAATTCATTAGCTGTGTGAGTTTGAGAAAATTAGCTACCTTCCCTGGGCATCAGGCTTAACTATAAAATAGAAACCTTAGCAGCAGTCTTTCCATAGGATTGTTGGGAAGATGAAATAAATTACCATTACCGTTGCCAAAAGTCAAAATTATGAAATAAATACTTTATCTTTTGCATGTATGTGCCCGCATGTGGAGGCCAGAGGCTGTCACTGGGCTTCCTCCTCAGCTGCTCTCTACCCTGCATTTTAACATATGGAGACAAGGACCACAGTTCATATAGTCATCTTGGGCAGGAGATTCCCTGGCTCAGCATCCCAAGCACTGGGATCAAAGGCAGGTACCACGTCCACCCCACATTTACAGGGGTCTGGTGATTCCAACTCTAGTTCTCACACTTGCATGACAAGTACTTTACCAACTCAGCCACCTCCTCAGCCCCAACAAATATCTTTTAAAAATTAAATCATTGTTTTAAAATCTTAAACACTTTTATTTATTTATTTATTTATTTATTTATTTATTTATTTATTTATTTATTTATTTTGGTTTTTCAAGACAGGGTTTCTCTGTGTCATTTTGGTGCCTGTCCTAGATCTCGCTCTGTGGACCAGGCTGGCCTTGAACTCACAGAGATCCGCCTGGCTCTGCCTCCTGAGTGCTGGGATCAAAGGCGTGTGCCACCACCGCCTAGCAGCACTTATTTTCAATGTGTGTGTGTGTGTATGTGTGTGTGTGTGTGTGTGTATGCGTGCGCTTGTCTGGCTCTCTGGCTGTCAGTCAGTCTGTAGGTCAGAGGACAACTTTGTGTTCTCTCCTTCCACCTTTTGGTAGGTTACAGAGATCTAACTCAGGTTGTCAGACTTGCCTGGCAAGCTCCTTTACCCACTGGTCCTTGATGACTTTCCCTTTTCATTTTCAAAGAGGACGCCACCTCATAAAATGGAACAAGTGTTCCCATAAGCCTAGCAGAGGAGGTTAGTTACATAGAGAGAAGATGCCGAAGAAAGCAAAAAATAAAACAGGCAGATTCATCGTATATTTGCCTTGTAAAGCGTGACAAGGAGACTGAACAGTAGAAATATAGCTGATGGCTGACATCAGGTTACCTTTTTCAAAAGAATTAAGGCAAATAGAAGTTTGCTATCAAGCTTACAACTGGCCTGTTTGGGAAATTTCATGCCTAACTTTCTGATTTCTCAGAAGGTCAGATAGCAACTTAGTTTCGACTTGATAAACTGGAACATTAGTATGAATGGCCAGTTTTTATTTGTATAAAATTGATACATAATATCTGGGGTACTACATGATAATTGATCTATGTATGCAACATCTGTCTGGGCCTACTGTAGGAGCTTTGCCCAAAACAGTGGCTTCATATAGTTTTCTTTTTTGAAAGGAGGTCTCACATGTAACCCTGGCTGACCTGGAATTGGCTATGTAGACTAAGCTGGCCTTAAACTCACTTTCTGAGTGCTGGGATTAAAGCATGTGCCATCACACTCAGCTTTCACTTTTCTTTTCTTTCTTTCTTTTTTACGTTTTGAGACAGAGTTTCATGTAGCTCAGATAACCTTACACTTGAGCTCTCATGCCTCAGTCACCTGTGCTACGATTATACCAGGCTTCATAATATTATTATTAATAATAAATAATAACAGTTTTGTACCAAAAATAATACCATCAAGAAAGTAAAAAGAGAACCTGGAAGTGGTGGCGCACACCTTTAATCCCAGCACTTGGGAGGCAGAGGCAGACAGATCTCTGATTTCTAGGCCAGCCTGGTCTACAGAGCAAGTTCCAGGACATGTGGGGCTACACAGAGAAACCCTGTCTCCAAAAACAATACAAAATAACAAAGATATTATTTTATTATATGTGTTCAGTTGAAACCTTCAGCTGCCCTGGCATGGTCCAGGAAGCCTCATTCCTGTCTCTCTCTCCAAACTTTACTGCTCAGAGAGACTCCAAGCAAAGGAGAGGCACCAACAAGCCCAGTTCTGCATTGTTGGAGGCCATGGCAGCTCCTCTCCTGAAGTTGCCAGCCACCCAAGTCCCCACCTAAGCGCTCAGCTTTTGACCATACTTGAGCACAAACCCAGCTTGTGGCAGATACATCATCACCCCTTGCCTACAATCTATAAAACTTACCTGCCTTAGCTCCGGCACGCAACTTCTCTGGCCTTGATCTCTGAGACCAGTGAACCTGCCCAAGAGTTGCTTTGCCCTCAGTATACCTGTTGTTATACTTTTTCAATTCAGCTTGATCTGGCTTACTGCTTTAGCCAAGAAACTATTTTTATGGGGACAGGAGCAAAAACAAACAAACAAACAATTAATATGTATGGGTGTTTTGCCTGCATGCATGACTGTATACCGTGTGTGTCTAGGGCCTACAGAGGCCAGAAGAGTGCGTCAGATCCTGGAACTGTAGTTACAGATGGTTGTAAGCCTCCCTATTGGTGCTGGGAATTGAACCTGGGTCCTCTGGAATATCAGTCAGTGCTCAAACCCTGAGATCCACCTGCCTCTGCCTCTCAAGTGCTGGGACTCAACTTTTGTGCCACCACTGCCTGTCACAGTTTTTTAATGAATAAATTTTGGGAGAAAAAAAAGAAAAAGAAATACCCTATCTCAATTTTAAGAGGGGCATGGGGTATCTGGGCCTGAGTTCAGTTCCCAGTACCTATATCAGGCATCTCCAGCCATCAAACTCCAGTGGGCCCAATGCCCCTTTCAGGCCTCTTTTAATGTGAAAAAGAGCATCTGAAAATGAGGGAACATGTTTTAGGCTGGGTGGAGAGTACCTGTAATCTCAGCACTGAGAGGTGAAGGCAGGAGCATTGGAAACTCAGTCATCTTCAGCTGCACGTGGATGCAAAAGCCTGTCTGGGCTGCAGGAAGCCCTGACTGTGAACAGACAAACAAAAAGTACAAATCAAAAGTGTTGTGAAATAAGGCTTCTCATTAAGATGAAAAAAATGCAGATAATAAATAATAAGTTTGGACAAAGATAGGGAGATTTTCAGGCCCTCATGCATTTCATTTGGGAATGTAAAATTGTGCAGCCACTTTGAACAACACTTTAGTGTTAAATATGGAGGGACAGCAAGGTGACTCAGCAGGTAAGGGTGTTTGTCTTGTCACTGTGTGTAACAACCTGACTTCATTTCCCAGGATCCACATTGTGAGGAGAGAACTGACTCCCACATGTTGTCCTGTGACCTCCACGTGCAGAATGTCCCCCACACCCCCACATATCCACACTGCCTCTTAACTCTTCCTAAGTCTACCCTCACCTCTCTGCCATGCCCAACTCCATGTCATTATCTCCTTCTTCTTTTACATTTATTTATTTTTGAGTTTTTTGAGACAGAGCTTCTCCCTGTAGACCAGGCTGGCCTCGAACTCAGAGATCCACTGCCTCTGCCTCCCAAGTGCTGGGATTAAAGGTGCATACCTCCACCACCTGACTTTTCTCTTTTAATAACTCATTAGCCGGGTGGTGGTGGCGGCGGCGGTGTGAGTCTTTAATCCCAGCACTGGGGAGGCAGAGGCAGGTAGATCTCTGTGAGTTCAAAGCCAGCCTGGTCTACAAAGAGAGTTCCAGGACAGCCAGGACTGTTACACAGAGAAACCCTGTCTCGATAAACAAACAAACAAACAAACCTTATTGAGTCCAGTTTGGACTTTCCATATACTCCTGAGTGTGGGACTATTCACTGAAGCATGGTTAACCTGCCAGGGACTTCACCCTTAGAGGAAACTGACTCCCCCTCCTCCAGAACCCACCAACTCTCACTAGCTTCTCTGTTAGGGGTGGAGGCTCATGAACACCTCCCCGTCCATACTAGAATGCTGACTGCCTTGATTTCTTGATTTCATGCAGGCAGCCACAATTGCTATGAGTTCATGAGTACAGCAGTCCCGTCATGTCCAGAAAACACTGTTTTCCTGCGGTTCTCTTCAACTTCTGACTTCACATTTTTTACTCCTTCTACCATGATGGTTCCTGCGCTCTGTGTGTGTGTGTGTGTGTGTGTGTGTGTGTGTGTGTGTGTAGATTATGGTTCCTGCACTGTGTGTGTGTGTGTGTAGATTATAAAATAATGGAATTCTGTATTAAACATCTCAGGGTTAGTTGTTCCTCCTCTACCCTACCCTCCCACCTCTCTCCTCTTTTTCTCTGTGTAGTCTTGGCCATCCTGGAACTCACTCTGTAGACCAGGCTGGCCTTGAACTCACAGGGATTCTCTTTGCCTCTACCTCCTGAGTGCTGGGATGAAAGGCGTGGGCCACCACCGCCCACCTCTTTTTCCATTCTTATCAGCAATTGTCCTGAACAAGAGCTCTCATAGGTACAACCCAGTGCTCCATCTTCGGTGGCTCAAGGGCCATACACTGCCACTGTTCCTGGTGAAGGGCTCCAGCAGCCCTGAGCAGGGCAAACAGGCACCAACCGGTTTTTGCATTTTACCCTTCTCCCAAATTCCCTCTACTTGGCTAAACTGTTTGATTACATTCCTAAAGCTAGCCACCTAGGTCCATTCCCTCACTTGTCCACTTTTCCACCTAAGTCTGACTACTGAGGTCCAGCTATCAAAGAACTGAAGTCCAGCAACCAACATCTCCCTTTTGGCTACTCTGATGAACATGCCCAATCATAATCAACCCATCTTAACACAAGGTTTCCCTTTTCCCCTTTACAAACTGCATTTGCCTATGGGCCACATCTGTCTCCTCTCTATCCAGAGGCAGTCCTTTTGTCCCTCCAGGGCAAATACCCCTTCCCTGCCCCTCCCTTGTTCCCTTCTCCTTCTCCCTCATCCTCTGTCTCCTGTCTTTGTCCCTTATCTCCTCTGTGCTGAGAGCTTGGTCTTGAGGTGTCTTGTGCTAACGCAGTCCTTTCACCTGGGAAACCAGCACTCCCACCCTGGAGTCTGGGAAGAGCCCCTCATGGTTAAAAGCAGCGCAGCTACTTCACTAGCCATGGCCACGTCTTCTCTTTCTTGTCTATCCCTTACTGATAGACCTCTGGGGCTGCCACCATCTTCCTGATTTGGAGGCAGTCTCGAGGAACTATTTTCCAAGGCTGTTTTCCTAGTGTCTGGTTAACATGGAGGGAAGAGTGCAACGTCTGTGCTCTTAAGGCTGGTGTCTCACAGCTGCAGCCACACATGCAGCAGCCACACACGCAGCAGCTGTTCGGAGCCACCTGTCGGACCTCTTCCTGAGTGGGTTGGAAGTATGAATTGGGGAAAGAACTAGAATGAGCTAGTGTGGCTTACCTCGCTAGCCCTGGAGGAGACAGACTAGAAAAATAGTGGAATAAAGCTAAGGGGGTTTCTACAAAAGACAGGGCACCATGGTATACACAGTGCATCAAAAATAGTGGAAAGGGGGAATCTTTTTTTGTTTGTTTGTTTAATTAATTTTTTTTTTTTTTTTTTTAGTAAAACCAAAACTTATTCTAAGCCACACTCATCCTAGGGTCCCCCATGCCATATAGCCTCCCTGGTTCTGTGGGTTGCAGTCTGATTGTTCTTTGCTTTATATCTAGAATCCACTTATGAGTGAGTACATACCATATTTGTCCTTCTGGGTTTGGGTTACCTCACTCAGGATGGTATTTTCTAGTTCCATCCATTTGCCTGCAAATTTCATGCTGTCATTGTTAGAAAAGGGGAATCTTAGAACAAAACAAATTGGGCATGGTGGAACACACACACCTTTAATCCCAGCACTTGGGAGACAGAGCCAGGCAGATCTCTGAGTTCAAGGCCAGCGTGGTCTACAGAGCGAGTTCCAGGACAACCTGGACTACACAGACAAACTCTTTCTCAAAAAAGCTAAACAAAATAACAACAACAACAAAACAAACAAACAAAAAACCAAGCAGCATGTGGTGGCACACATCTGTAGTCCCAGCACTTGAGAGGTAGAGGCGGAACGATTAGAAGTTCAAGGTTGGGCTGGGAAGACGGCTCAGTCTGTAAGATACATGAGAACCTGAGTTCAGATCCCTAGCACCGATGTAAAAGCAGAACCTGGTGGGAGCATCTGCTGTCCCAGCCCAGAGCTGTGGAGGAGTACCTGCTGTCCCAGCACTGTGGAGGCAAGACAGGAGGACCCCTGGAACTCATGGCTCAGAGGAGTAAAGAAGATTTTCTTTTCTATCCTACTACAGACTTCCATACCCAGAAGGCTCTTGATGGAGCAGAGGGAGAGCCCCAGAGCTCCCAAGAAAAGGAGCATTGTTGTGGTAGTGCCAGCCTGCAGAGGTGCCAAATAACCAGCAGGGACCACAGCACAATAACCCAGTGTGCATTGTTCTCAGCAGAGCGGTGACAGTCCCTAGCAGGAACCACTCTGCCAGATAGCGCGGGAGGAAGCAGTGTGAACAGTGTCTCAGGGCACCAGCAGCTTCTGACTATCTACCGTGGATGTTTGGGGAAGGAAGCGCGCTGCACAGCCCATGGAACTGCTAGAACCATTGAGGGAGAAAAGAGTAAAGCCCCTAGTGTACAATGTCATTTCAAATCACAAAAAGGTTAGTCCGGTGGAATTGCAGACATCACAGAAAATGTAGTAACTCAATCTTTAAATTAACCTCTTCTTGGCCTCTTTCTAAAAATTGATTAATTAATTAATTAATTAATTGGGAGGCACCCACATGCCCTGGTACCCATGTGTAGGTCAGAGGATGACTTCAGAAATCAACTCTTCCCTTCTACTATGTCTTAAGGCAGAGTTTTTCTTATCTCTGCCACCATGCTGTGTACTCCAGGCAGCTACCAGCTACTTCCCTGGTCTCCACCTCTCATTTCACTATAGGATTTTTTTTTTTTTTAGACAGGGTTTCTCTGTGTAGCCTTGGCTGTCCTGGAACTCACTCTGTAGACCAGGCTGGCCTCGAACTCTCAGAGATCCTCCTGCTTCTGCCTCCCAGGTGTTGGGATTAAAGGCGTGCGCCACCACCGCCCAGTGTCATTTCACTGTAGGAGTGCTGGAACTACAGATGCATGCCACTGCACCCAGCTGTTCCTTGGGTCCCGGTGCACTGGACTTCCGTCATTAGGCTTGCACAGAAAGCGGTTTTTACCTGCTGAGCCAGCTTGCTGGGCTCTGATGGCTTATCTTATTATGTCAACTTGAGCACACTGGGAATTCCCAGACAGCCAATGAAACATTGTTTCAAAATGTGTGCCTAAAAGGGTGTGATGAGAGCTGCTTATTTCCTTCCACCAGTAAACCCTGGAGGTCAAAATCAGGTTGTCAGGCTTGGTAGCAGACACCTTTACTCACTAATCAGCTATCTTGCTGATCCAGGTGTTTCCGAATGGATTAGCATTTAAGTCAACTGACCGAGAAAGATTTGCCTTGTCATGGTGTGTGGACTTCTTGTGATCAGTTAAGAGAGCCAAAGGGCAGAGGAAGGTGTATTTGCCCCGTCTGCTGGAGCAATGCTATTCTTTCCACCTGCCCTCAGACACTGGCGTTCCTGGTTCCCAGACTTCCATGCGTGACCTGGAATTACACTTCCTGCTCCCCCAGGCATCTAGTTTGCAGATAATAGGTGGTGCATGACCTCCATAAGCTCAAGAGCCAATCATTCATAAATCTGTGTGTATATTTCCCACCTGGTTCTGCCTCCCCCCACAATGTATATGTAGATATGTGAGTGCTACCATGTAGTGTATGGGCATATGTATGTAAATACACACATGCTCGGAGGCCAGAGAGGACACTGGGTGTCCTTCTCTCTCATTCTCCACCTTATTACCTTGAAACAGGTTCTCTCATTGAGCCTAGAACTAGGTTGGTGGCCAGCAAGCCCCAGCAATCCTCCTGTCTCAGCCTCACACAGTACTGGAGTTATAGGCATTGTGTAGCTCCACCCAGCTTTTTCAGTGCTGAGATCCCTGCTCAGGTCCTCATGCTTCCTCTTATTCATTAAGCCACATCTCTCCAAGCTTTATCCCCCTTGAAACAGGGCTTCATGTAACCCAGTCTTGTAGGGGTGTTTGTCTGTACCCTGAAGCACCGCCCCAGCAGGCAGCAGGTAACTGCTAGGTACCTGCCGCCCCCCCCTCCCCCCACACACCGAGTTGTGTGGTCGAGACGAGACGGGGACCCTTTAAGACCTGGGATGAGTACATGCTCACTCTCTCTTAGCTACCTTGTGGTCTTTGATGCTGGTGCTGCAGAGTTCTCCAGAGAACTGTGTTGGACCACACCACACCCCTCCTGAATTCCATAACCAACTAACTCCTTTATGCTTGTTGTGAGTTAGCCCTGAATAAATTTTGATTATATGATAGACTCCTTGGAATTTCCCCATTACAGCCTAGCCTCAAATTCAATATGTAATAGAGGATGGAACTCCTGATCTTCCTGTCTCTGTATCCTAAATGCTAGGATTACAGGCATGTACCACCATGTCCAGCTTGGATCTTTTCCCTGGAGAACCCTGATTCATACAGTCACCATGCCTGTGTACTCTCTTTTTTCTTTTCTTTTCTTTTCTTTTCTTTTCTTTTCTTTTCTTTTCTTTTCTTTTCTTTTCTTTTCTTTTTTTTCTTTCAAGACAGGCTTTCTCTGTCTAACAGCCTTAGCTGTCCTGGAACTCAATTTGTAGACCAGGCTAGCTTCGAACTCACAAAGATCTGCCTGCCTTTGCTTCCCAAGTGCTGGGATTAAAGGCGTGTGCCACCACCGCCCGGCACATCATGGATCTCAGACTAGTAAACACCAACTGTTAGTTCCTTAAGGAACTTTGGTACTACAGTGCCAACTTGTGAGCAGGGCACTGAGTTCCCTTGGCAGGAAGTTCTGACAGTCACTACTTGCCGAAGAGTTCCTACTTTTGTTTAAACTAAATAAATGGAAGTAAATAAATGAATGAATGAATAAGCTTTCTTTGTGCTTTGCCTTGTTCTAGGAGTTCAATGGAAACAGATTACTCAACTCACTCCCTGGGTAATGGGTTGTTCAGAGTCCCTTATGCCACCCAAGAGAAGTCAGAAAAAGGTCAATGAGACAGCTTATCTGGAAAAAGTGCTTGCCGCCAAGCCTGAGGACCTGAGTTCAATCCCTTCTACACTCATATAGTGGCAGGAGGGAACTGACTCCTAAACGTTGTCCTCTGACCTCCACATACATGTACATTCATAGACACACACATACACACACTCACACATAAAAGCATGTAAATAAATGTCATTTTATTTTACTTTTTTTAAAGATTTATTTATGTATTATGTATACAATGTTCTGCCTGCATGTATCCCTGCCCAGCAGAAGAGGGCGCCAGATCTCATTATAGATGGTTGTAAGCCACCATGTGGTTGCTGGGAATTGAACTCAGGACCTCTGGAAGAGCAGGCGGTGCTCTTAACCTCTGAGCCATCTCTCTAGCCCATAAATGTCATTTTAAAGACTTTTTTAAAGGAAAGTCAGAAACAGGTGGAGGCTAGAGAGGCAAAAGGCCCAGTTTCTCCATGACCTTTTCCCACAGAGATCCCTGCGAAGGTGGTTACCAGGGTCTCTCAGGGAACCTGCAGCAGTAAGTCTCAAGTGGTCTGGTGGTTGCCCTAAGCAACACTCTGTCTTCTGTGAAAGCAAGAGACAGCTACTCTCTTTGTATCTTGGATGCATTGGGGATGAAGGGATTGGGTAGGGAGAAGACTGACCCGTCCTAGGTCTGAATTCATTTTAAAGATGACTAGATGAACTGGAAGGCAAGTGTCCTTATAGTTTTCCTTAGGTGGAGGAATGGACTCTTATGGGAGAGACATCACTAGCAATCTAGCTACAAAGCAAATAAATCAATACAATTAGTAAAGATGAACGTTTCCCGGTGGCAGGCATGGCGGTTCAAGGCTGTGATTCCATCCTCAAGAGGAAAGATGCTTGCCATGAGTTTAGGATCAGTTCAGCCTACAGTAGTGAGTTTCAGGCCAGTCTGGGCTAGAGAGCAAGACCTTGTTGAAAACACACAAAGAAAAATCCAAAACCAAAGCTTTCCAGATTTGTAAGTTTGCTGTTTGAATGTCAACAAAGAGAACCAGCCACAGAGCTCAGGGGTTCTTAGTCTCCGGTGTCTGTAACAAGCGCCTGGGGGATTTACCCCAGCAATTTTCTTTTAATTCTTCAGTACTAAGATTGAACATGCTAGCAGGCAAGGGCTTTGCCACTGAGCTGCAACCCAGTCCTTCTTATTTTAAGACAGGATCCCTAAGTTAAGTCGGCCTGGGCAACTTGAACTTGCATCCCTTGTGCATCGGCCTCCAAAGTAGCTGGGATCAGAGGGGTGTGTCACACCTAGTTTAGTAATTCTAATCCTATAATTTCAGTATATTTTATACTGAATAAAAGCCAACAAACAAACCCCCCAAAACTGAGTATAGACAAAACAAAAAAGCCAGCCTTACTCCCCATTCTTCCTTCCTCTGTCAAGATGCAGCAAGCAACTTATTTAGCTCCAGCTTTGGCGCCTCCACCTGACTTGCTAAAATGATTGAGTCAAAACTAAGAATTTCGCCAGGCGGTGGTGGTGCACGCCTTTAGTCCCAGCACTCGGGAGGCAGAGCCAGGTGGATCTCTGTGAGTTCGAGACCAGCCTGGGCTACCAAGTGAGTTCCAGGAAAAGGTGCAAAGCTACACAGGGTTTCTCTGTGTAGCTTTGCACC
>CABHPH010124888.1:6245-31604 GCA_902168325.1 Peromyscus nudipes
ACACACACACACACACACACACACACACACACACACACACACACACAACCAAAACATTGGAGTCTGTTATGTGTTGGTCAACTACTCATAAACAGGAGGCCTGCCCTGCTGTGGTTGATACACCCACTGTAATTCCATTGGGGAGAATGAATTCCCCGATATCAGCAGGTATAGAAGACAGTTTCATTTTTATTTTTTACCCCAGTGGCAAGGGTTTCATTCATTCATTTTAATATACAAAATAAAATACAATATTGAACTACAACTATCGCATTGAATTTAGACAAGACAAACCAACAAAAGAAAAAGAGACCAAGAGAAGGCATAAGAATCCAAGTCCAGGTCATCAGCAATCCCATTAAAAACTAAACTGGATTCATAGCATAAGTTCACATGACCTGGTGCATACCTATGCAGACCCTGTGCATGCTGCTTTAGTCTCTGTGAATTCACATGAGCTTTAATTATGTTAAGTAAGAAGTTCTTGTTTTCTTTGCCTTTTTTGCTTTCTCTTCTTTTTTTTTTTCATTTCTCAAAACAGGGTTTCTCTGTGTAGCCTTACCTGTCCTGCCTGTAACTACCTCTGTAGACCAGGGTGTCCTTGAACTTGCAGAAATCTGCCTGTCTCTGCCTCCTAAGTGTGGAATTAAAGGCATGTGCCACCACCCCCTGGCTGGCCTTGTTTACATGATTTCTTTAATGCCCTTTCAGACTCTTTTTGCCTCCTCTTCTGTGGGGTTCCCTGAGCTCTGCAGTGAGGGATTTGATGGAGAAAATCCAACTAAAGCTGAGTGTTCCAAGGTTCTTCACTCTCTGCTTAATGTCTTGCTGTTGGTCTCTGTATTTATTCCCTTCTGCTTTAGGTGGAAGCTTCTCTGATGATGACTGAACCAGGCACTAATCTATAAGTACAGCAGAATATCACTAGAAGTCATTGTGTTACTGCATTTTCCCCCTTTTCGAGCAGTATTATTTGGTATTACCCTTGGTCCCTGGGTTGCCTAGACTCTTGTTCTCTCATGCAGTGTCGGGTAGGGGTTCCATCTCATGAAGTGGGCCTTAAGTCAAATCAATTTTTAGCTCTTTACTCTCATAAACTTTGCTCCAACTTTGCCATAGCATATCTTGCAGGCAGTGCACCATTGTAAAGCAAAGAATTTGTGGCTGTCTTGGTGTCTATGTTTTTGTTTTGATAGTGTGGAGATTACATTCCTGTAATAATGCTGCTAGGAGGTAGGTTAAAGGGACTCTCTAGGCACCAGCTCAACGTCTTCATGTTCAATGAGCTGTGTAGGTGTTGTCTTCAGAAATGGGCCCTGGCTGTCAGTTTGTAGAAAACAAAATATAGTCTTGAAAACAGACTGAGATGTCTGGAGATTTCCATAGGGACACTTTGGCAAAAAAAATGAAAAAAAGAAAAGAAAAGAAAGAAAAAGAAAAACACTCAGTTAAATGAAAACCAATCTTGATACTGGAAGGGTAGTTTGGTGTCAAGAGATGGCCATTTGGGATTCTGCCTTCCCCATTATTTGGTAATTTCATTTAGATTATCTTCATTCTTGTATATATTTTAGGAAGATTCTGCTGTACTAGTTTTCCAAACTACCCACTAAAAACCTGTTAAATTTATCTGTCTCTCTCTATATTTCCTCTCACAACCACCCCTACTCACTATTTGATCCTCTGACCCTAACATATCCCCCACCCTCCATCTAGAATGATATATTCTATTTTCCCTCCCTAAACCTGTCTCCCCTAGGACCTTCTTCTCTATCTACGGTCTGTGGTTCTATAGACTGTGGATTCCTTATCATTTACTTAACAGCAAATATCCACAAACAAGCAAATGAATAAATGACTTGTCTTTCTGGGAATTAGATATCTCACTTGGGATGCTTCTCTGTCTAGTTTTGTATATTTGCCTGAAATTTTCATGATGTAATTTTTAAAAACGATTAATAATACTTCATTGGGTGATGTACCATATGTTTTAAATTCATTCTTCTATTGAAGGACATCTAGACTGTTTCCATTTTTTGGCTATTATGAATAAAGCAGCAATGAACATGTTTGAGAAAGAGTCTCTGTGGTAAAATGAAATACTCTTTGGGGATATGCCCATGAGTACTATATCTTGATCTTGAGACAGATTGGTTTGCATCTTCCTGAGGAACCTCCATATTGATTTCCATAGTGGCTGTATAATTCTGATGTCCTGCAAGCAATGGACAGTGTTTCTCTGTCACCACGTCTTCACCAGCATATGCTTTTACTTGTTTTGTTGATATTATCCATTAAGACAGGGGTAAGAAGAAGTCTAAAATTATATTTGATTTACAATTTCCTGATGGCTAAGGATGTTGACTATTTCTTTAAATGTTTCTCATCCATTTGAAATTCCTCTATTTAATAATTCTGTTTAGATACATACCATACTTTTAAAATTTGATTATTTGTTTTCCTGTTACATGGCTTTTTGAGTTCTTTATATATTTTGGATATTAGCCCTCTATCAAATGTATAGTTGGCAAAAATCTTTTCTCTTCCATAGACTGTTCCTTTGTATGAATGATGGTGTCCTTTGCCTTGCAGAAGACTCTCAGATTCATGATGTCCAAAATTTAAATTTTGAATTTTAGTTCCTGGGCTAATGGTGTTCTGTTCAGAAAGTCTTTTCCTATGCCTATGAGTTCAGGAATATTCTCAGTTTTCTCTTTTTTTTGAATTTATTTTATTTTATTTTACAATATAATTCAACTTTATATATCAGCCATGGATTCCCCTGTTCTCCCCCCTCCTGCCCTGCACCCTCCCCCTGGCCCACCCCCCATTTCCATCTCCTCCAGGGCAAAGACTCCCCCGAGGATTGAGATCAACCTGGTGGACTCAGTCTAGGCAGGTCTAGTCCCCTCCTCCCAGGCTGAGCCAAGCGTCTCTACTAAGCCCCAGGTTTCAAACAGCCAATTCATGCACTGAGCACAGGACCCAGTCCAACTGCCTGGATGCCTCCCAAACAGATCAAGCCAATCAACTGTCTCACCCATTCAGAGGGCTGATCCAGTTGGGGACCCCTCAGCCATTGGTTCACAGTTCATGTATTTCCTTTCATTTGGCTACTCGTCCCTGTATTCCATCCATTCCTGGTCCCAACAACTCTTGCTCACATAAACCCTCCTCCTTCTCCCCAACTGGACTCCCGGAGCTCCACCAGGGCCTGACCGTGGATATCTGCATCCAGTTCCCTCAGTCATTGGATGGGGTTTCTAGCACGACAATTAGGGTGTTTGGCCATCCTATCACCAGAGTAGGTCAGTTCGGGTTATTTCTCGACTATTGCCAGCAGTCTATTGTGGGGGCATCTTCGTGGATTTCTGTGGGCCTCTCTAGCACTTTGCTTCTTCCTATTCTCATGTGGTCTTCATTTACCATGAACATTCCTTGTGTTCCCTCTCTGTTCTTGATCCAGTTGGGATCTCCCGCTCCCCCAAGTTCTCTTAACCTCTCCCCTCGCCCCTCATTACCCCCACTCACGTCCAGACTGTTCATGTAGATCTCATCAATTTCTCCATCATTGGGCGATCCCTGTTTCTTTCTTGGGGTCCTGTTTTCCAGGTAGCCTCCCTGGAGTTGTGAGTAGCCATCCAGTCATCCTTGTTCCACAACTAGTATTCTCCTATGAGTGGGTACATACCATGTTTGTCTTTCTGAGTCTGGGGTACCTCACTCAGGAGGATTTTTTCTAGATCCATCCGTTTGCCTACAAACCACATGATGTCATTGTTTTTCTCTGCTGAGTAGTATTCCATTGTATATATGTACCACAGTTTATTTATCCATTCTTCAGTTGAAGGGCATCTAGGTTGTTTCCAGGTTCTGGCTATTACACATAATGCTGATATGAACATAGCTGAGCAAGTGCCCTTGTTGTATGATTGAGCATTCCTTGGGTATATGCCCAAGAGTGGTATAGCTGGATCTTGGGGGAGATTGATTCCCAGTTTTCTAAGAAAGCACCATATTGATTTCCAAAGTGGCTGTACAAGCTTGCATTCCCACCAGCAGTGGAGGAGAGTTCCCCTAGCTCCACATCTTCTCTAGCATAAGGTGTCTTCAGTGTTTTTGATCTTAGTCATTCTGATTGGCGTAAGGTGGTATCTCAGAATTGTATTGATTTGCATTTCCCTGATGATTAGGGATGTTGAGCAATTCCTTAAATGTCTTTCAGCCATTTGTGTTTCCTCTGCTGAGAATTCTCTGTTTAGTTCTATAGCCCATTTCTTAATTGGACTGTTGGGCATTTTGATGTCTAATTTCTTGAATTCCTTATATATTCTGGATATCAGTCCTCTGTCAGATGTGGGGTTGGTGAAGACTTTTTCCCATTCTGTGGGCTGTCACTTTGCCTTGTTGACTGTATCCTTTGCTCTACAAAAGCTTTTCAATTTCAATTTCCCATTGATTGATTGTTTCTCTCAGTGTCTGAGCTACTGGTGTTATATTTAGGAAGCGATCTCCTATGCCAATGCATTCAAGACTACTTCCTACTTTCTCTTCTAGCAGGTTCAGAGTAGCTGGATTTATGTTGAGGTCTTTGATCCACTTGGACTTAAGTTTTGTGCACGGTGATAGATATGGATCTATTTGCAGCCTTCTGGAAGTTGATATCCAGTTATGCCAGCACCATTTGTTGAAGATGCTTTCTTTTTTCCATTGTACAGTTTTGGCTTCTTTGTCAAAAATTATATGTTCATAGGTGTGCGGATTAATGTCAGGGTCTTCAATTCGATTCCATTGGTCCACATGTTGGTTTTTATGCCAGTACCAAGCTGTTTTTATTACTGTAGCTCTATAGTAGAGCTTGAAGTCAGGGATTGTGATGCCTCCAGAGGTTGTTTTATTGTACAGGATTCTTTTGGCTATCCTGGGTTTTTTGTTTTTCCATATGAAGTTGAGTATTATTCTTTCCAGGTCTGTGAAGAATTGTGTTGGTATTTTGATGGGGATTGCATTGAATCTGTAGATAGCTTTTGGTAAAATTGCCATTTTTACTATGTTAGTCCTGCCTATCCATGAGCATGGGAGATCTTTCCATTTTCTGACATCTTCTTCAATTTCTTTTTTCAGGGACTTGAAGTTCTTGTCATATAGGTCCTTCACTTGCTTGGTTAGTGTTACCCCAAGGTATTTTATATCATTCATGGCTATTGTAAAGGGTGATGTATCTCTGATTTCCTTCTCAGCCTGTTTGTCAGTTGTATATAGGAGGGCTACTGATTTTTTTGAGTTGATCTTGTATCCTGCTATGTTGCTGAAGGTGTTTATAAGCTGTATCAGTTCCTTGGTTGAATCTTTGGGGTCACTCAAGTATACTATCATGTCATCTGCAAATAGGGAAAGCTTGACTTCTTCCTTTCCCATTTGTATCCCCTTAATCTCCTTATGCTGTCTTATTACTCTGGCTAGAACTTCAAGTACTATATTGAATAAGTATGGGGTGAGCGGACAGCCTTGCCTCATTCCTGATTTTAGTGGAATTGCTTTGAGTTTCTCTCCATTTAATTTGATGTTGGCTGTTGGCTTGCTGTAAATTGCCTTTATTATGTTGAGGTATGTTCCCTGTATTCCTGATCGCTCCAAGACCTTTATCATGAAGGGGTGTTGGATTTTGTCAAATGCCTTTTCTGCATCGAGTGAGATGATCATGTGGTCTTTTTCTTTCAGTTTGTTTATATGGTGTATTACATTGACGGACTTTCATATGTTGAACCACCCTTGCATCCCTGGGATGAAGCCTACTTGATCATGGTGGATAATTGTTTGGATGTGTTCTTGGAGTCTGTTTGCCAGTATTTTATTGAGTATTTTTGCATCAATGTTCATGAGGGAGATCGGTCTGCAGTTCTCTTTCTTTGTTGTATCCTTGTTTGGTTTAGGAATCAGGGTAACTGTAGCCTCATAGAAGGAGTTTGGTAATGTTCCTTCTGTTTCTACTGTGTGGAACAATTTAGAGAGTATTGGTGTTAACTCTTCCTTGAAGATCTGGTAGAATTCTGCACTGAAACCATCTGGTCCTGGGCTTTTTTTGGTTGGGAGACTTTTAATGACTGTTTCTATTTCCTTAGGGGTTTTTGGACTATTTAAATAGTTTATCTGGTCTTGATTTAACTTAGGTATGTGGTACCTATCCAGAAAATTATCCATTTCTTTTAGATTTTCCAGTTTTGTGGAATAGAGGCTTTTGAAGTATGACCTGATGATTCTCTGGATTTCCTCAATGTCTGTTGTTATGTCCCCCTTTTCATTTCTGATTTTGTTAATCTGGATGCTCTCTCTCTGTCTTTTGGTTAGTTTGGATAAGGGCTTGTCTATCTTGTTGATTTTCTCAAAGAACCAACTCTTTGTTTCATTGATTTTTTTGTATTGTTCTCTTTGTTTCTATTTTATTGATTTCAGCTCTCACTTTGATGATTTCCTGGCGTCTATTCTTCCTGGGAGAATTTGCTTCTTCTTGTTCTATAGCTTTCAGGTGTGCAGTTAAGTCACTAGTGTGAGATTTCTCCAACTTCTTTATGTGAGAATTTAGTGCTATGAATTTCCCTCTTAGCACTGCTTTCATAGTGTCCCATAGGTTTGTGTATGTGTTGTCTTCATTTTCGTTGATCTCTAGGAAGTCTTTAATTTCTTTCTTTATTTCTTCTTTAACCCATTGGTGATTCAGTTGAGCATTATTCAGTTTCCATGAGAATGTATGTTTTCTGTAGTTTTTGTTGTTGAAATCTAACTTTAAACCTTGGTGGTCTGATAGAACACAGGAGGTTATTCCAATTGTTTTGTATCTGTTGATATTTGCTTTGTGGCCAAGTATGTGGTCGATTTTAGAGAAGTTTCCATGGGGTGCTGAGAAGAAGGTATATTCTTTTTTGTTAAGATGGAATGTTCTGTAGATATCAGTTAAGTCCATTTGAGTCATGACATCAGTTAAGTCCTTTATTTCTCTGTTAAGTTTCGATTTGGGAGATATTTCCAGTGGTGATAGTGGCGTGTTGAGGTCTCCCACTATTAATGTGTGGGGTTTTATATGTGGTTTAAGCTTTAGTAGTGTTTCTTTTACATATGTGGGTACCCTTGTGTTTGGGGCATAAATGTTCAGAATTGAAACTTCCTCTTGGTGGATCCTTCCTGTGATGAATATGTAATACCCTTCTTGATCTCTTTTGATTAATTTAGTTTGAAGTCTATTTTGTTGGATATCAGGATGGCTACACCTGCTTGTTTCTTAAGACCGTTTGATTGGAAAGTCTTTTCCCAGCCTTTTATTCTTATGTAGTGTCTGTCTTTTTATTTGAGGTGTGTTTCTTTTATGCAGCAGAAAGATGGGTCCTGCTTTCGTATCTATTCTGTAAGCCTGTGTCTTTTTATAGGTGAATTAAGTCCATTGATATTAAGAGATATTAATGACCAGTGATTGTTCATTCCTGTTATTTTTTGGTGGTAGTGTGTGTGTACTTCTTTTATTTGGGGTTTACTGCTGTGGGGTTATGTATTGCCTGTGTTTTTGAGGGTGTATCTGACTTCCTTGGGTTGGAATTTTCCTTCTAGTGCTTTCTGTAGGCCTGGGTTTGTGGATAAGTTTTGCTTAATTCTGGCTTTGTCTTGGAATGTCTTGTTCACTCCATCTATGATGATTCTCTTTTATCAAGTTCAGTTAAACTGCTTTTAGGATGAGATATTTCATCCCCTTCAAGTTGAAATTTATACAGGGAGGTTAGTATGGTATTGTTAACTACTTCTTCTTGCAGGTGTCCTGTTTAATAAGCACCATTTCTTGAAGAATGCCTTTTCCAGTGTGTACAGAAAATCTTTATAAAGAAAACTGTATCCATAGGTGTGTAGATTTATGTATGGTTCTTCAATTAGGGTCCATGTATAAATGTGTGCATTTTTTGTGCCAATACACTGAAGTTTTTATTAACTCGGGGATGGTGATACCTTCTGTAGTTATTATCTTGTTCAGGATTGTTTTATCTATCCTGGGTTATATGTATTTTCATAGGAAGATGGAAAATCTGTCAAGAATTTCATTGGCATTTTGCTGGGTGGTTTGCATTGAATCTTTAGATCACTTTTTTTCATGCTGTCTATTTTTGATATATTAATCCCATGAGTCCAGAAGAATGGTAGAGCTTTCTGTTTTCTGATATCTTCTTCAATTCTTTTTCAATTGCTTGTATCATATTATTTTTTGCATTTTTGTTACAGATACCACAAGATATTTTATAATATTTGAGGCTATTATTAAAGGTATTGTTTCCCTGATGTCTTTTACAGTCCATTTGTCTTCTGTGTATAGGTGAAGAGGGTTGCTGATTTTGTGAGTTAATTTTATATCCAGCTACTTTGATGAATATGTTTACCAGATGTAAGTGCTTTCTGGTAGAATTTATTAGAAATTTTTAGGCTCACTAATGTGTATTATCATACCATCTTCAATAAGGATACTTTAACTTTTTTCCTTTCAATTGTATCCCATTATTTTCCTTCAGTTGTCTTATTGCTGTAACTAAGGCTTCAAATACTACA
This sequence comes from Peromyscus nudipes, assembly GCA_902168325.1. Lineage (NCBI taxonomy): Eukaryota > Metazoa > Chordata > Mammalia > Rodentia > Cricetidae > Peromyscus > Peromyscus nudipes. The sequence goes on from CABHPH010124888.1 coordinate 14,826, forward strand.
TAGATATGGAGAGAGTGGACAATGTCCTGTTTTTCCTGATGTTAGTGTAATTGGTTTGAGGTTCTAGCCATTTAAGTTGTTGTTGTCCATGGGCTTGCTATAAACTGGGTTTATTTTGGTGAAGTACCCCCTTTTTCTCCCTAATCTCTAGAATTTTATCATGAAGAGGTGCTATATTTTATAAAAGGCCTTTCTGCAGCTAAAAAAATCATAAAATGATCTAATGAGAAATAAGATGTCATAACTAATGATATTTTTGTCTTTCAGTTTTCTTAAATTAAGGATTACACGTATCCATTTATGTATGTTGAAACTTTCCTCCATCTCTGGGATGAAGGGTATTTGATAAAGGTGCATGAAAATTGGAGTTCTTAGGTTTAATTTACAAATATTTTCTTAAATATTTTTGCATCTAATGTTCTTAAGAAAAATTGGTCTGTAATTGTTTTTGTTTTACATTGAGTCTTTAAGTAGTTTTGGTTTTAGGGTAATTATAGCCTACTAAACTGAATTGTACAATATTCTCCTGTTTCTATTTTGTGAAATAATTTGAGAAGTGTTGGCATTAACACTTCCTTGAAAGTCTGGTGGAATTCTGCACTAAAAGTACTTTACCCTGTACCTTGTTGGGAGACTTTCAATGACTGTTTCTGTTTCACTAGGGGATATATTTAATGTTGGTAAGTACTATATTTCAAGTAAATTTTCCATTATTTTTAGATTTTTGAATATATAAGAGTGAAGGTTTTTAAAGTATGTCCTTATGAGTCTCTGACTTCCTCAGTGTTGGTTTGCACGTTCATCCTTTCATTTCTGTTTCTGTTTATTTGTGATATTCTCTCAGCCTTTTAGTTAATTTTTATAAGGGTTTGTCAGTCTTACTGAATTTTCACAAACACCCGACTCTTTCTTTCCTTGATTCGTTGTATTTTTGTTGTTGTCTTTGTTTATTTGTAATTTATTGATATTTTCCCAAGTTTGATTATTTCTTGCCATCTAGTCATTTTGAGTGTCATTTCTTCTTTTTGTTCTAGAGCTTTCACTTGTGCTGTTAAGGTGCTAGTATGTGATGTCTCCATTTTTTTTATGTAGGCACTTAGTGCTATGAACTTGCCTCTTAAGAACACATTTCATTATATCTGATAAGGTTGGGTATATTATATGTACATTTTTTTAGCTTTTATTCATTCTTTGTGTATTTCTCATCATGAATTTCAGTCCTACTGATCGAGTTATTGCATTCCATCTGCCCTCTGCCCTTACAACCGTCCCTGCAAGTCAAAACTAAGTTTAAAAAAGAAATGAAAATCCAAACAAAATAAAGAAATAAAAAAAAGAATAATCTTGTCATGGAAGCTGTTGTGTGGCCCATTGAGACACATTCTTTACCCTTTAGTTCATTTATCTTTACTTGCACGTGTTTATTGCCATGAGTCATTGGTCTGGCTCAAGGCCTTTGGTTTCTACTGCACCACCAATAATGAGCTCTTATTGGAGCTTCTCTTGGAGATCCTGTGATTAACCTATGTCATGGAGATCCAGCTGTTTTAGATCTGTCAATTTCTGTTCAGTTATAGAAAGTCTTTAATTTCTGTCTTGACCCATTTTTTTTCACTCAGTAGAGAGTTGTTCAGTTTCCATATATTTTGTAAGCTTTCTCTTGTTGTCAATACTGAGCTTTAATATGTGGTGGTCCCAGAGGATACAAGCTTTTATTTCAAATTATTTTATCTGTTGAGATGTTGTTTTTGTCTGAGATTATTTCTCAGTTTTGGAAAAAGTTTCATGTGGTGTTGAGGAAAAGGTATATTCTATTGCATTTGGGTTAAATAGTCTGTAAATATCTGTTAGGTACATTTGGTTTATAACTTCAGGTAGCTCCACCATCTCTCTGTTTATTTTTTGTTTGGATGACCAATCTGTTGGCAAGAGTGAGGGTACTGGCATTTCCCGCTATCAGTATGTGAGGTTAAATATGTGATTTAAGCTGTGGTATTGTTTTGTTTTGTTTTGTTTTTCACAAATTTGTGTGCCTTTGTGTTGGGGACACAGACTTTAAGAACGTCAATGTCATCTTGGTAGATTTTTCCTTGATGAGTATATAGTATCCTTCCCCTATCTCTTCTGATTTCTTTTGGTTTGAGGTATATTTTGTGAATATTATAATGGTTGCACTAACTTGTTTCTTAGCTCCATTTTCTTTAAATATTTGTTTTTAATGTCTTTACTGTGAAGGAAAAGTGTGTTTCTTGAATGCAGCAGAAGGAGAGATATTATTTTTGTATCCTTTTTATAAGTCTATGTCTTTGAATTGGGGAATTGCGTCCATTGGTTTTGAGAGATATCAATGATTCTTATTATGGTTGTTAATTGATTTTGTTGCTGTTGGTGCTGGTATCTCTCTCTCTCTCTCTCTCTCTCTCTCTCTCTCGTGTGTGTGTGTGTGTGTGTGTGTGTGCGCGCGTGCGCGTGCATTTCCCTTCTACTAAATAATGTGTGAGTTTATTTAACTCCTATGTTTTCACAGATGTCATGAATATTTTTAATTTGGAGTTTTCTTTCTAGCACCTTCTGTAGGGCTGGATTTACAGATGGAAATCACTTAAATTTGGTTTTATCAAAGAATGCAATTTTGTCCATCTATAGTTATTAAAAGTTTTGTTAGGTACAGTAGCCTGAGTTGAAATTTGTGGTCTCTTAGAGTCTGCAGCACATCTGTCCAAGTCCATCTTACTTTTAGAATAGCCATTGAGCAGTTAGGTGTAATTCTAGTAGGTCTGCTTTTATGGTTTTTTTTTTTTTTTAAGTCTTTTTCCCTTTAATCTTTCAATTGTTATGCCCAGATTGCAGGGACTGCCAAAAGACCATCACTGAGACAAAATCCCATATGTAGAAGCAAAGGGCCTTTATTTCAAGCTGTCTGTCCTACACACTGGTGAGAGAAGAGAACCCCAAGCCTGGGGCAGGGTGGGTTTTTTTTTTAAATCATAGCAGAGGTTAGAGTGAGGGGATTTCCAGAGTTCAGGACCCTGATTGGCTGACATTTGTTTATGGGTGCTGGGAATGTTTGTAATGTCAGGTATTCCCCCTTAGATGCAAGCCCTCCCTGGATGGGGTCAGGTTATGGCTTTTCTTGAATCCTGTGTTGCTTGTAAGTAAACCAGTCACAGAAGCTGTGTCTGGGCTTCTAAAATTGTCAAGGCAGCTGTGTGGACAAGATGTTCTGGGGCCCCCCACATTTTCTCTTCACAAGTATCATAGGTCCTGCTTCTTTAGCAGTTCATGGGGATGGGATTGGGACCTAAGACCATTAACTGAATGCAATTAATCTGCTCTTGAATGAACTCAATTACTCTATTAATAAGGCAAGGGCCATGTGTAAGCAAAAGGAGCAAGATCACTAAAGAGCTTGATAAGGCAGACACCATGGGGGTTAAGCAAGGGGACCAAATGAACAAATACTCATACCATCCAGCTTCCACACAGATGTTCTGATCTCTATCATTAATTGGTTTTCTCAAAAAGACCATTGTATCTCTAATTACCCCAGAATGATTGACATAGAAACATCATTCTTCCCCCAGAGCAACACACAGGCCTCCTTGTTGCATGAAGAGGAGGTCCAGACCTCTGCACTTTTGCAAGGCAACCTCAGCCAGAGAATCTAAAATGGTTTCTAATTTGAGTACACACTATTCTATGTTATTTTTGTTGATGTTGCTGTTGTTGTTGATTTTGGTTGTTTTTTGAGACAGGGTTTCTCTATGTAGGTTTGGAACCTGTCCTGGATTTTGCTTTGTAGACCAGGCTGGCCTCGAGCTTACAGAGATCCACCTGGCTCTGCCTCCCAAGTGCTGGGATTAAAGCCATGCACCACTACTGCCTAGCTTATTCTATGTTTTTAAGATCTTAAGTGATGGGTAATTGTAAGGCCTGGTAGTTTCTCTCCTGGAGGAATAAGGCTAAGGTACCCACTCCCATTGCCCTGGCTATGCCCAATCCTACCAGGAAAGAGAGTAAAACAGCTGTTTCTCCAATGACCTGCTTTTCCCTGGCAGGAATATTAGATATGGCCAGTTCCATTTGGACCACTTTATAGTATTTCATGTTGGGGAATAATTGGACCATCACACAAAAACATTGTCCTGTGTTAAGGACTGCCCCATGGATGCAGGGTGTGAGCCTGGAAGTGCAAGCCCACCATCCAACAGAGGCTAAATAGAGAGTGTTGTTTTATATGGTGATGGTCTGGTAACATAAATCTGCTGGGGCTTGCTTTCCAATGGACACCACACATATTCTCATAAGCTTCACCTGCTGTAATGAAATCTTACCCTGTTTTCCCCAAGGGCAGGATGCTGGGGAGACTGAGGTGTAATCACCAGTTATTGCAACACCAGTATAATGAGGGGGCTGTGTATTTAGACAAAGTCAGCATTCTTATTCAAGTCAGGTTTAGAGGCATTTATCACCTGGAAGGTTTTATAAACCAAGTTCCATAAATGGTGTTGGCTCTATGAAGAATCTTGACCCTGAGAGGTGGTTGCAAAGCGGACTACTGGTGTCTGGTCCCCTCCAAGGAGTCTAGTGGCAGGACCCTCCTGTGGTACCAGGACTGGATTGTATCCTATTGCCACCAGGGAGAAGGGTTGTCTGAAAGTCTAATCTAATGGTGAAGAGGGGCCCTGTGATCAGGCCCAGATAAGGTCCAGGGCAATCATAGATATCGATACCCCAGATCTTACCAGTGGTCCATTCCTCTATCTCATATTGTTTTCCCCTCTCATTAAATTCTATCCTTATATTCACCTTATATTCCACTGAATCTGCAACCACTGTCATATAGACTCCATTGGACTGTGATCAAATCATCTCTTCCAGGTGGTTTCCATCAGATAGATTCCATACTCACACATTTTCAAGAGGAACAGAAGTAAGACTCGCTTCCGCACATTGTTGAAGCCAGGACTTTACAGTCTTGTCTCCAGGCAGACATAAAATCTACTCTCTCAGTTGGCCCCAGTCTTGGTTGGACAGAAATAAATCCTGCGCCTCAAATTCTAGAGGTTGGAACCAGGTCCCAGGTGGAGCCATAGCTGATTCTTGTTTGAGGCTTTCTCCATAGGGTGTGTCAGTGACAGTCCAAGTGAATTCTCCAGGTTGTTGTGGATTAACGGGAAACATAGAGTGGCAAAGGATTTCGGTGCCAGCAAAAAACAGGATCTTCATGATGGAAGTTGGCAGCTTCAGTGGGTTATCCTGATGCTAGAATCTCCAGCCTGAAGAGTCTCTTTCCAGTGATGGTTCTGTGGCTTTCTCTGTCTCTGGATTGGCTGGCCTCACATGGGTGTGACGAATTCAGGTGGCAATGCTGTCTAAGTTTAGGGCTGTTGGAGTTGTCAGCATCACAGTGTATGGTCCCTTCTATCACAGCTCAAGGGTCTCCCTATAATGTCTCTGCAGGAAGACCCAGTCTCCTGGCCAAAACCCATATGGCATGGTTGACAGAGCTGTCTCATAAATGGCCCTCAGGTGGGACCCTATGTCTTTTTCAATTTAAACAGTATTGTATTTTTTCCATTTTTCTTTATTAAGAAATTTTCTACTCACTCTACATACCACCCACAGATCCCACCTCCTCACTCCTCCCATCTCCCAGCCCTCCCTCCCAAGCCATCCCACATATCCACATCCCCCAAATCAAGGTCTCCCATGGGGAGTCAGCAGAGCCTGGCTCACTGAGCCTAGGCAGGTCCAAGCCCCTTCCCAGTGTACCAAGGCTGAGCAAGGCACCACACCACAGGCACTGGATTCCCAAAAGCCTGCCCATGCACTAGGGATGGATCCAGATCCCCCTGCCTGGGTGCTCCCCAAACAGTTCGAGCCAAACAACTGTCTTCCATACCAGAGGGCCTAGTCCAGTCCCATGGGGGCTTCACAGCCACTAGTCTACAGTTCATGGGCATCCAATAGTGTGGTCAGTCATCTCTGCACTTCTTCCCGCTGTTATCTTGACGTCTCCCACCTGCAGAATCCTTCCTCTCTCTCATCAACTGGATTCCAGGAGCTCAGCCTGGCACCTGGCCTATCACCCTGAATGCTCCCAATCTCGTCTGATCTCGGAAGCTAAGCAGGGTCGGGCCTGGTTAGTACTTGGATGGCAGACCCTATGTCTTTATTCATGAGAGCCACAGCTTTGAGGGAAGCAACCAGGTTAACATCACCAAATGCAGGAAAAAGCTCAGATTTTAAGTTAGGCAAAATAGGAGGGGGCCTCCCAAACATGATTTCAAAGGGAGTTAACCCCAAAGTATAAGGTGAGTTAAGAACCTTATAGAGGACAAAGGGGAGGAGAGCCACCCAGTCATTGCCAATTTCCATGGTTAATTTGGTAAGGGTATTTTTTAGGGTCCTGTTTTTGTGCTCAACCTGACCCGAACTGCCCCCAATGCCTTTGCCAGGGGCTCTATTACTTGGCAGATGAAAACTGGTCCGTTGTCTAACTTAAGAGGGTAGGGATACCATACTTCAGACTGATGTCCTCAAGTAGCTTTTTGGCAATCATCAGAGCAGTCTCATGTCTTGTGGAAAAGACCTTTACACATCAGAGAATGTATCTATAAATACCAAAATGTAGTTGCCATATTTTCCAGGTTTTACATCAGTGAAGTCAATCTGCCAGTGAGAACCAGGTTTGGGGCCTCTGAGTCTGGTTCCAGGATTTTTGGGTTAATTTTCTGCATTGGTGAGTTGGCAGGCCAGGCATTTTTCAGCTGTTTGTTTGAACTTGTGCTGATGGTCAAAGATTTAAAATGAGCACCCCCTCAATGGTTAACTTGTTGGCATAATTCACAATCAGTGTAGTGGCTACAAAGATCCTTAGGCACGGAGGCCACCCTGCTGCTATGGGTTGAGTGTCTTTGACAGGTAAGCCACCATCGGCCTACTCCAAGGTCCTAGAATTTGGGTAAGGTCCTGATTAGCTAAGGCTTTTGGTGATATCTGGCAATCTCAGTGCTTGTGCCAAGAAGAGAGCCATTATTTATCTTATTGAAACCATTGTCCTCAGCTTCAGTCCATTGAAAGGGCCTGTAGCTGAATTTCTTTTTTTTATTAAGAAATTTTCCACTCACCCTACATACCACCCACAGATCCACCTCCTCCCACCCCCCACCCCCCATCCCTCCCTCCCAAGCCAACCCCCATGACCACATCCTCCAAATCAAGGTCTCCCATGGGGAGTCAGCAGAGCCTAGCTGAGGCAGGTACAAGCCCCTCACTGCCACACCAAGGCTGAGCAAGGTGCCACACCACAGGCACCGGGCTCCCAAAAGCCTGCCATTGCACCAGGGATGGATCCTGATCCACTGACCGGGTGTTCACCAAACACTTAGGACTAAACAACTGTCTCCCATGTCCAGAAGGCCTATTCCAGTCCCAGGGGCGCTTATAGCCATCCACAGATCATGGTTCTCCAACAATGTGGCCAGTCATTTATGCACATCTTCCCATCATGATCTTGATGTCCTCCACCTGCAGAATCCCTCCTCTCTCCCACTGACTGGATTCTCAGAGCTTAGCCTGGCCACTGACTGCGGATCACTGCACGTGCCTCCATCAGTCACCGGATAAAGGCTCTATGATGACAGTTAGATTATTTGCTAGACCAATCACCAGAGTAGAGCAGTCCAGGCACCCCCTTCCCCCCCAGTTCACTGCCAGGAGTGCAAGGTGGAGTCATCCCTATGGATTTCTGAGAGCTGCCCCAGCACCCTGCCTATTTCCACTCCCATGTTGTCTTCATCTGTCATGGTATCTCCTTCCCTGATCTTACACTTTATCCCCACTCCAGCTCGACCCTCCCATTTCCCTATGTTCTCACGCCCATTCCTTACCCCCAGCCCACTGCTTCTACAGATTCCATCCACTGCTACTTCTCTGGGCAATCCCCGTGTCCCTCCCAAGTCCCTCCCTGTTAGCTAGCCTCTCTGCAGCTGTGGGTTGAAGTCTGGCCATGCCTTCCCTCACATCTAGTATCCACTTATGAGTGAGTACATACTATGTTTGTCCTTCTGAGTCTGGGTTACCACACTCAGGATGATATTTTGTAGTTCCATCCATTTCCCTGTGAATTTCATGATATCATTGTTTTTTTTACTGCAGAGTAGCACTCCATTGTGTACATGTGCCACATTTTCTTTATCCATTCTTCAGTTGAGGGGCATCTAGGTTATTTCCAGGTTCTGGATATTATGAATAATGCTGACATGAACATAGCTGAGCATGTGCCCTTGTGGTGAGCTTGAACATTCCTTGGGTATATGCCCAAGAGTGGCATAGCTGGGTCTTGAGCAATACTTACTCCCAATTTTCTGAGAAACCACCATCCTGATTTCCAGAGTGGCTGTACAAGTTTGCATTACCTCCAAGAGTAGAGGAGTGTTCCCCTTGCTGAACATCCTCTCCAACATAAGCTGTCTTCAGTGTTTTTGATCTTAGCCATTCTGACAGGTGTAAGATGGTATCTCAGAGTTGTTTTGATTTGCATTTCCCTGAAGACAAACTATGTTGAGCACTTCCTTAAATGTCTTCCAGACATTTGAGATTCTTCTGTTGAGAATTATCTGTTAAGCTCTGTATCCCATTTTTTTAATTCAATTGTTCAGTATTTTGAAGTCTAGCTTCTTTAATTCTTTATATATTTTTGGAGATCAGTCCTCTGTCAGATGTGGTGTTGGTGAAGATTTTTTCCCATTCTCTAGGCTGTCGTTTCGTCTTATTGACCGTGTCCTTTGCTTTGTAGTTGAATTTCTAAGCAGTCTTATTTAATAAAAAACACAGAGCAAAATATAGGGACGAAAGCCCTAGAGATCAGGAAAATAGTGAAAGCCATCAAGCAACCTTACCTCACCAGCTCTGCAGCTTCCAAAGTGCCATGACTACCTGTCTACCCAGGCTTTTATTACCTTGCTGTTCTGCCCTCTCATTGGTTCTTACCCCAGCTTCCTCACTTCCTTGTCACTGCCTGTCTTTACAGAACTCTAGGTCTCTTTTGTTGGTACTGGGATTAAATGCATGTGTCACCATGCTTGGCTCTGTGACCTAGTAGGGCCTTGAACACACAGAGAACCTGCCTGCCAAGTAATCAGATTAAGGGCATGTGCTACCACTGCCTGACTTTTGTGTTTACTTAAAATGGCTTGCTATTTCCTCTGATCTCCAGACAAACTTTATTTATTAACATACAAATTAAATATCATCACCTTTCAGCACAAATAAAACACCACCACACTTACCATTTTTTGTGTAATAAAAATAATAAAATAAAAAAGTTATAATTCATATAAGAAAAATATATATAAAATAAGTACAATAACTATATACAATATATACAATCAATAAATACATCAAAAATGTCTAGTCCATTTGCATTTGACAAATTCAGAGAAAATATTCCATTATCTATTCTATTTTGTGAGTCCATTATGTACTTAATTCACTTTCCATCCTAACTTGTGTTACCAACAGAAAACTATCTTATGGTGTCTTTCAAACTTACACAATTAACACCTCTTAGTGAGTTTCTTTTCTGAATATCTTAATAAGGAAATTTGTTACTACAACTATCTAATCCTCAATTCCCTCAGAGACATAAGAAAGAAATAACATTACCTAGTAAAGCATAAAGTGCAAACAAGCAACTTCCAAAAAATGTGAGTTAACAGAAACAGCCAGCTGCCTGGACAGTCAGCCAAGGTTTCTCTGCACATTGGGGCATCATCTTTGGCCTATAGGCTTAGAGTATCTGACAGACTCATTTATGAAGCAGGATGTACACAAGGCCTACAGCTCGACCTCAAATTCATTGAGAGTATTCCATGTACCAGATAAACCTGAACTCCACCAGTGTCCTCTCATGATTCAGGATTTTAAATTCTGGAAATTGCTGGTGTTTTTGGAATTTGGCGGCCAATTTTTCTTGGCTCGTGGATGGCTTCATCTCCTTTATTAAATGCCAATCTATCATTGAGAGGTTAGACTATGTCAGCTAGTTACTCTTTCAAGAATAACTTTCAGTTACTGTTCTATTGCACACCAGAAGCCATCGGTCCATTACCTGTTCAGCTGCCTTTGAAGAAAGGGGCACTGTACATTTTCCAGATTGCAAAGCCACTTCAGTGATGGTGTCATATTGTCCTGGCGTCAGAGGGTGTCTGTTGCCAAAGCTGCAACCACACTTGTCTTGGCAAGGATTGGTAGTCTTTTTTTGTATCCTGTTTGTCAATTTTGGATAGCATACTGCAGCAGTCAATGTGAGGGCACTTTGTTGCCCAGCAGCTAACGTTTACCACAATGAAAGTTAACCCCATATTCAGATTCTTCAATGCCCATATCTTCTCTGGAGTAGATTGGTGCTGCCAGGGGCTGACATGTCTCATAGTCATTAAAAAAGAAAAAAATCTAAGTTATTGAAATATTTTAAATGCCATATTCTGTAGATCTTCAGAGGGTTTGAAGATAACCTGTCTATCTAAAATATATTTCTACTTGACCTCAAAAACATACCTATTATGACTACAAGTTTGATTGTAATGTCTAACTACTAACTTTCATTTCTTTATCCTAATAGTTGGTAATAATAACATTCAAGGATTAGCAAAATGCAATACATTGTTTAATGACATGTATAGGTACAATATCCAGAACAATTTAGAAATATGCATACAGATTTTCTAACAATATCAATCTCAATATATATATATATATATATATATATATAGTATACAATATATAAAAATCCAATCCAATGTAAAGTATTTAAAACTAGTAGTTGTCTTTTAAAAGTAGATTCAATAATCTACCTTTTTATCTATATCATATCCATATTCTCTCCTTTCTTTTATTGTAGATTCAATACTCTACCCTTTATTCTATAATTTCTATATCTCTTTTTTCATAGTTGAGTCAATAATCTACCTCCCACCTATAACCTATTATTTTTTCTTCAAGAGGAGGCTTTTATAAGAACAAACAGCAATGTTGGAGTAGCACAGTGAAAATTTCTAACAGTTAATCATTGGGCTATTTTCTGTATTTGTTTCTATGAGACAGAAAAGAGTCTTTCCTTCTAAAATACTACAGCATTATTCAATGTAGAGGAATTCATTTTCTTTTTTTTGATGTAATATCTTTTTTTTCATTTTTTTGTATAAAGAAATTTTCTACTCAGTCCACATACCACCCACAGATACCCCCAAAAAGTCTCCCATGAGGAGTCAGCAGAGCCCAGCACACTGAGCCTAGGCAGGTCCAGGCCCCTTCACACTGCAGCAAGGATGCACAAGGTGTCACACCACAGGCACCAGATTCCCAGAGGCCTGCCCATGAACCAGGGACTGATCCTGATACCCCTGCCTGGGTCCCCCTGAAACAGTTCGAGCCAAACAACCATCTTCCATATCCAGAGGGCCTAGTCCAGTCCCATGGGGGCTCCACAGCCACTTGTCCACAGTTCATAGGCTTCCACTAGTATGGCCGGTCATCTCTGCTCATTCTCCCATAATGATCTCAACGTCCCTCGCCTATAGAATCCCTCCTCTCTCTCATCAATTGGATTCCCAGAGCTAAGTCTGGTGCCTGACTGTGAACACTGCATCTGCCTCTATCAGTCACTGGACAAAGGCTCTATGATGACAGGTTATTCGCTAGACTGGTCACCAGAGTAGACAGGTCCAGGCACACTCTGGACCACTTCCAACAGACCAGGGTGGGGTCATCCTTGAGGATTCCTGAAAGCCTACCTAGCACCCTGCATCTTCCTATTCCCAGGATGTCCTCATCTATCATGGTATCTCACTTTCTGCCCTCCCACTCTGTCCCTGTTCTAGCTCCACCCTCCTATTTCTCTATGATCTCATCCACCACTCCTTGCCCTCTGCCACCTCCCCACACCAAGTCTGCTTATGTAGACTCATCCTCTCCTCCTTCGCAGGGTCATCAATGTGTACCTCCTAGTGTCTTTCCCTGTTATCTAGCCTCTCTGGAGCTGTGGGTTGCAGTCTAGCCATCCTTTCCCTCACATCTAGTATCCACTTATGAGTGAGTACATACTATGTTTGTCCTTCTGCATCAGGGTTACCTCACACAAGATGATATTTTCTAGATCCATCCATTTGCCTGCAAATTTCATGATATCATTGTTCGTTACTGCTAAGTAGTATTCCATTGTGTATATGTGCCACATTTTCTTTATCCATTCTTTAGTTGAGGGGCATCTAGGTTGTTTCCAGGTTCTGGATATTATGAATAATGCTGATATGAACATAGCTGAGCATGTGCCCTTGTGGTGAGATTGAGCATTCCTTGGGAATATGCCCAAGAGTGATATAGCTGGGTCTTGAGGAATACTTACTCCCAATTTTCTGAGAAACCTCCATACTGATTTCCAGAGTGGCTGTACAAGTTTGCATCCCCACCAAGAGTAGAGGAGTGTTACCATGGCAGAACATCGTCTCCAACATAAGCTGTTTTTGATCTTAGTCATTCTAACAGGTGTAAGATGGTATCTCAGAGTTGTTTTGATTTGCATTTTCCTGATGATGAATTATGTTGAGCACTTCCTTGAATGTCTTTCAGCCATTTGAGATTCTTCTGTTGAAAATTATCTGTTAAGCTTTGTAGTCCATTTTTTAATTGGATTGTTCAGTATTTTGAAGTCTAGCTTTTTGAGTTCTTTATATATTTTGGAGATCAGCCCTCTGTCAGATGTGGGGTTAGTGAAGATTTTTTCCCAGTCTGTAGGCAGTCGTTTTGTCTTATTGACTGAGTCCTTTGCACTACAAAAGCTTCTCAGGTTCAGGAGGTCCCATTTATTAATTGTCGCTCTCAGTCTGAGCTACTGGTGTTATATTTAGGAACTGGTCTGTGCCAATGGGTTCCAGACTAATTCCTGCTTTCTCTTCTATTAAGTTCAGTGTAACTGAATTTATGTTGAGGTGTTTGATCCACTTGGACTTGAGTTTTGTACATGGCAACAGATATGGATCTATTTGCAATCTTCTGCATGTTGGCATCCAGTTATGCCAGCACCATTTGTTGAAGTTTCTTCCTTTTTTTCATGGTACACTTTTGGCTTCTTTGTCAAAAATCAAATGTTCATAGGTGTTGGATTAATGTCAGGGTCTTCAATTCAATTCCATTGGTGCACGTGTCAGTTTCTGTGCCAGTACCAAGCTGTTTTTATTACTATAGCTCTATAGTAGAGCTTGAGGTCACGGATCATGATGCCTCCAGAGGTTGCTTTATTATACAGGATTCTTTTATGGTATTGTGTTCCCCAAAATATTGTGTACCTTAATAAACTTATCTGGGGTCAGAGATGGAACAGCCACAATATTAAACAGAGGTTAGGCAGTGGTAGCACACGCCTTTAATCCTAGCATTCTAGTGGCAGAAATCCATGTGTTCAAGGATACACCCAAGCATGGTGACTCACGCCTTTAATCCCAGAAAGCAAGCCTTCAATCCCAGGGAGTGGTGGTAGAAATCAGAAAGGTATATAAGGCGTGAGGACCAGAAACTCGAGGCATTTGACCTGGAGAAGCATTTGGCCTGGAGAAGCATTTGGCCTGGTTAAGCATGTGGCTGGTTAAGATTTCAGGCTTCTAGCAGCAGTTCAGCTGAGACTCATTCTGGATGAAGACTCAGAGGCCTCCAGTCTGAGGAAACAAGACCAGCTGAGGATCCAGCGAGGTGAGATAGCTGTGGCTTATTCTGTGTCTCTGACCTTTCAGTGTTCACCCCAATACCCGGCTCAAGTTTGATTTTATTAATAAGACTCTCTAAGATTCATGCTACACTTTTACCTATCTAGGTTTTTTGTTTTTCCATATAAAGTTAAGTATTGTTCTTTCCAAGTCTGTGAAGAATTGTGTTGTTATGTTGATGGGGATTGCACTCTGTAGATTGCTTTTGGTAAGATTACCATTTTTACTATGTTAATTCTACCTATCCATGAGCATGGGAGATCTTTCCATTTTCTGATATCTTCTTCAATTTTTTTCTTCAGAGACTTCAAGTTCTTATCATACAGGTCTTTCACTTGCTTAGTTAGAGTTACCCCAAGGAATTTTATATTATTTGTGGCTATTGTAAAGGGTGATGTTTCTCTGATTTCTTTCTCAGCCCATTTATCATTTGTATGTTGGAGGGATACTGCTTTTTTTCAGTTAATCTTGTATCCTGCCACCTTACTAAAGTTTATCAGCTGTAGGAGTTCCCTGGTAGAATTTTTGGGTTCACTTATGTATACTATCATATCATCTGCAAATAGTGAAAGTTTGACTTCTTCCTTTCCAATTTGTATCCCCTTGATCTCCTTTGGTTGTCTTATTGCACTAGCTAGAACTTCAAATACTATGTTGAGTAAGTATAGGGAGAGTGGGTAGCCTTGTATTGTTCCTGATTTTAGTGGAATCACTTTGAGTTTCTCTCCATTTAATGTGATGTTGGCTGTTGGCTTGCTTTGTTATGTTTAGGCATGTTCCTTGTATTCCTGATCTCTCTAGAACCTTTATCATGAAGTTGTATTGGATTTTGTCAAAGGATTTTTCAGCATCCAATGAGACAATCATGTGGTTTTTTTCTTTGAGTTTGTTTATATGGTATATTGCATTGACAGATTTTCCTATGCTGAACCATCCTTGCATCCCTGGGATGAAGCCTACTTGGTCACAGTGGATAATACTTTTGAGGTGTTCCTAGATTCGGTTAGCCAGTATTTTATTGAGAATTTTTTGCATCAATGTTCATGAGGGGGATTAGTCTGTAATTCTCTTTCTTTGTTGCATCTTTGTGTAGTTTGGGTATCAGAGTAACTGTAGCCTCATAAAAAAAGAATTTGGTAATGTTCCTTTTGTTTCTATTGTGTGGAATAATTTGAAACGTATTGGTATTAGCTCTTATTTGAAAATCAGGTAGAATTCTGTGCTGAAATTATCTGGTCCTGGGCTTTTTCTTTTTGGTTGGGAGACTTTTAATGACTGTTTCCATTTTTAGGAGTTATTGGTCTATTTAAATAGTTTATCTGCTCTTGATTTAACTTTGGTATGGGGTACCTATCCTGAAAATCATCCATTTCTTTCAGATTTTCCAATTTTGTGGAAATTTTCAAAGTATGACCTGATGACTCTCTGAATTTCCTCACTGTCTGTTGTTATGTTTCCCTTTTCATTTTTGATTTTGTTAATTTGGATTCTCTCTGTGTGCTTTTTGGTTTATTTGGATAAGGGCTTGTCTATCTAGTTGATTTTCTCAAAGAACCAACTCTTTGTTTCATTGATTCTTTGTATTGTTCTCTTCGTTTCTATTTTATTGATTTCAGCCCTCTGTTTGATTTTATCCTGGGGTCTGTTTCTCCTGGGTAAGTTTGCTTCTTCTTGTTCTAGAGCTTTCAGTTGTGCTACTAAGTCACTAGTGTGAGATTTCTCCCACTTCTTTATGTGGGCATTTAGAGCTATGAATTTTCCCCTTAGCACTGCTTTCATGGTCCCATAAGTTTGAGTATATTGTACATTTGTTTTCATTGAATTCTAGGAAATCTTTAATTTCTTTCTTTATTTCTTCCTTGATCCATTGGTGATTCCGTTGAACATTATTCAGTTTCCACCAGATTGTAGGCTTTCTGCAATTTTTGTTATTGTTGAAATCTAACTTTAAGCCATGGTGGTCTGATAAGATAAAGGAGGTTATTTCAATTTTTTGTATCTTTTGAGATTTGCTTTGTGACCAAGCATGTGGTCGATTTTGGAGAAGGTTCTAATGGATGCTGGAAAGAACATATATTCTTTTGTGTTAGGGTGGAATATTCTATAGATATCTATTAAGTCTATTTGAGTCATAATGTCCATTAGTTCCCTTATTTTTCTGTTAAGTTTCTGTCTGGCAGACCTGTCCATTGGTAAGAGTGGGGTGTTAAAGTCTCCCACTACTAGTGTATGGGATTTGATGTGTGATTTAAGCTTTAGTAATGTTTCTTTTAGGAATGTAGGTGCCCTTGTATTTGGGGCATAAATATTCAGAATTAAGTCTTCATCTTGTCAGATTTTCCAAGTGATAAATATGTAATGTCCTTCTTGATCTCTTTGGATTGAATTTAGTTTGAAGTCTATTTTATTAGATATTCGGATAGCTACACCAGCTTGCTTCTTAAATCTACTTGATTGGAAAGTCTTTTCCCAGCCTTTTATTCTGAGGTGGTATCTGTCTTTGAAGTTGAGGTATGTTTCTTGTATGCAGCAAATGAATGGATCTTTTTTTTTTCTATATCCATTCTGTTAACCTGTGTCTTTTTATAGGTGAATTGAGACCATTGCTATTAATTGCTATTAATGACCAGTTATTGGGAATTCCTGTTCTTTTTTGGTGGTAGTGTTGTCTGTTTCCCTTCTTTGGTATTTGTTGCTGTGGGACTCTCTATTGCCTGTGTTTTCATGGGTGTATCTAACTTCCTTAGGTTGGATTTTTCTTTCAAGTGCTTTCTGTATGGCTGGATTTGTGGATAGATATTGTTTAAATCTGTTTTATCATGGAATATTTTGTTTACTCCGTCTATGTTGATTGAGAGTTTTGTTGGGTATAACAGTCTGGGTTGGCATCCATTGTCTCTTACTGTCTGCATAAGGTCTGTCCAGAACCTTCTGGCTTTTAGAGTCTCCATTGAGAAGTCAGGTGCTATTCTTTTTATTTATTTATTTATTTATTTATTTATTTATTTATTTA
>CABHPH010124888.1:31704-51214 GCA_902168325.1 Peromyscus nudipes
CACCCATTCAGAGGGCCTGATCCAGTTGGGGGCCCCTCAGCCATTGGTTCACAGTTCATGTGTTTCCATTCATTTGGCCACTTGTCCCTGTATTCCATCCATCCCTGGTCCCAACAACTCTTGCTCACATAAACCCTCCTCCTTCTCGCCAATTGGACTCCCGGAGCTCCACCCGGGGCCTGACCGTAGATATCTGCATCTAGTTCCCTCATGGGTCTGCCTTTATATGTTACTTGGTCTTTTTCCTTTGTAGCACTTAATATATTTTCTTTATTCTGTATGTTTAGTGGTTTGATTATTATGTGGCGAGGGGACTTTTTTATGGATCCAGTCTATTTGGTGTTCCGTAACCTTCTTGTATCTTTATACGCATTTCCTTCTTCAGGTTGGAAAAGTTTTCTTCTATGATTTTGTTGAATATATTTTCTGTGCCTTTGAGTTGGTCTTCTCCTTCTTCTATCCCTATTATACTTAGGTTTGGTCTTTTCATGGTGTCCCAAATTTCCTGGATATTTTGGGTCATGACTTTGTTGGCTTTAGTGTTTTCTTTGACTGATGAATCTATTTCCTCTACTGTATATTCAATGTCAGAGATCCGTTCTTCCATCTCTTGCATTCTGTTGGTTATACTTGCATCTGTAGTTCCCATTCATTTACTCAGGTTTTTCACTTCCAGCATTCCCTCAGTTTGTGTCTTCTTTATTTTCTCAATTTCAGTTTTCAAATCTTGAACTGTTTCCCTCAGTTGTTTAATTGCTTTCTCTTGGCTTTCAATGGATTTACTGATTTCTTCCCTTTTTTTTGTTTGACTTATCCTTGATTTCTTTAAGGGAATTTTTAATTTCCTCTTTTAAGATCTCTAATATCTTCTTAAAATCATTTTTTATGGTCGATATCTTCTGTTTCTTCTGTTTTAGGATATTCAGGTCTTACTCATATAGTTTCTGATGGAGCCATGTTGGTTTTTATATTGTTGACTGTATTTTTGCACTGGCCACTACCCATCTCTTTCTCCACTTGGTGCAAACAGTGTCTGTGTCTGAGGGAGCCTCTCTTGGTCTGTTTGATATTCTTGGTCCAGTGGGAGCTCTTGGTCTAGTTGATGCTGATGGACTCTTTGTCTCAGGGAGCAGCACTTAGTCCAATTCCCGTTAGTGGGATCTTTCTCAGGGAGTAGGTGCAGTCTTGGCACTTGGTAGATGGTGATAGTCTGACATGACTGCAGGAGGTCTGCATGCCAACTGGCCTGAAACTGGGACTGCAATGGGTGGTGGTGTGGCGGCACAGGTTTGTGCCCCTGGGCCCAAAGCCTATGGGTTGAGGTGGTCAGGTATGAGGATAAAGACTCACCTCTTAGTCCAATTGGGTGCTGGTGGTCTCTCTCAGGGAACAGTTGCAGTCTCTGAGGGTAGGTGGGATTTGGGGGACGTGCGGCTTGGGTTACAGGGTCTGATGGGGGATGGTGGTAGTCTGACCTGTCTGCAGGAGGTCTACCTGCCAACTGGCCTGAAACTGGGACTGCAATGGGTAGTGGTGTAGGGCCACAGGGTTATGCCCCTGGGCCCAAAGCCTAGGGGCTGGGGTGTTTAGGTATGAGGATAAGGACTCATCTCTTAGTCCAGTTGGGTGCTGGCAGGCTCTGTCTCAGTGAACAGTTGCAGTCCCTGAGGGTGGGTGTGGTTTTGGGTAGGTGGGGCTTGGGTTACAGGGTCTGATAGGGGATGGTGGTAGTCTGATCTGTCTGCAGGAGGTCTGCCTGCCAACTGGTCTGAAACTGGACTGCAATGGGTAATGGTATAGGGGCACAGGGTTGTGTCCCTGGGCCCAAAGCCTAGGGGCTGAGGTGTCCAGGTATGAGGATAAAGACTCACCTCTTAGTCCAGTTGGGTGTTGGCAGGCTCTGTCTCCCTATAACCTCTTTTATCTTTTGTTTTCAAACAAGAAAATAAATCAGATCTCCTTTGTTTATCCCTTTTCCTGACTATTAACAACAGCAACTTGTAACCAACCATCCTAAACAATGACAAATATCCCAAACCTGAAACACATTGGAAAAAAAAACACCCACCCCACCCCACCTCTTGGGAATGTGGGCATTGTGTACTTAAAATTACTTCATGCTGTTTGTGGGTGAAGGCATCTTTAGGTGACTCTGAAAAGAAAATTTTGGAGTTAATTGTCAAGTTCCAGGAGAGGTAGCTCTATCATTTGTTGTTCAGTCTCTGCATAATGCCAAAGTTCAGGGCTTATCTCACATCCTTGTTTGAATAGTCTGTGAGGCTGGATCATCTCAGCTAGTCATCTTGAAATTGATCTTAGCAGTTTTGTATTCTAAAGCTGATTTTTGGGTGATGTTTGTCAGCTTAATGGTATTATGATTGTCCATGTGAAATCATTGTTGTGAGGCCCCATTATCTTTCTGGAGACTTCAAATTCACTGTTAGGCCTTATCATGATTGCCTGCAGAAAATAGATAGAGACTTGAACACAAAAACATGTATAGGGAGGTAAATGAAGCCTTTTTTCTAGAATTAGTTAGTACTCTATATGACCATTAGTATAATAACAAAAGTTTAAAATATACATTTTAATCTTATATAATTTGACATAAAATTCATACCTTAAGAGAAGTTTAAAGAATCAAAATAGAACCAAAGAATTGGGATTAGTGTCAATAGAATAGTCCCTTAACTTTTTCATTTTCTTCTGTCCCATATCAGAAGATGGCTCTTTCTTCTGACATGATACAGAGATTTTTGGATTTTCCTTTTAAGAACATGCTTGGGTTTACAGAAGGAGAGAGCCATTTTCCAACTCCAAAGCCAACTTAATGTTTAATTGTACTGGGACTACAAAAAGAATATTTGGGTTAAGTGTCTGTAGAGAAGAGAAAACATTTAGGAAGACTTATGGAATTTTATATGTGATATACCAATAGGCAAATTTACTCTTTTTCTTGGGACATTTTTTCTAGATGATTTGTCCCTTTTCTTCAGATGTCTAATTTTTCCAGTGTTCTTCAAATTCCTTACCTTCATTTTCCTGAAAGACAAAGACAAAACCCTTCCCCAAGCTTAACTTTGGAAAGGTTCCATTTTGGCAAGTTATATCTAATTAAAAGAAAAGTATTTGTTAGTGGTATAAGTTGGTGTAAAATTGAATGGATGGTCATGCTTGTTGATGAACTATCACCTCTTTTAATTAAGAGGTCTCTCTTGTTCAAGTCCTACCTTTGTCAGTTTTGATGGTATACAAAGCTTATCTTCTCCTGTAGAAACAAAAGCAAAACCTCATCCCAATGTAACACATATCCTGGTTTCCACTCTGATGTCAGCACATATTTAAAGTATATAAGTTAATTTAATTCCATAGTTTTTCTGTTATCCAATGTATCTCTGCAGCTGTTGTTCCTTTCTCATTAGCACTGAGAAAATTCAAAGTTAATAGATCATTATGTAATCTATTTTGGGGGGGATGTTACCCCTTTCTGTTTATTTAGCATATCCTTTAGAGTTCACTTTGATCTTTCTATAGCTTCTTAGCCTGTAGGAATATGTGGTAGAGCTGTAATATGCTTTATATTGTAATAAGCAAAAAACTGTTTCATTTTACCAGAGACATATGCTGGAGTATTGTCAGTTTTAATTTGTGCAGGTGTACCCATGATGGCCAAAACTTCTAGCAAATGCATGATTACAGAACCAGATTTTTAAGAACCCAAAGCAGTTGCCCATTGAAATCCTGAATAAGTATCAATAGTGTGGTGTACATAGTTCAATTTTCCAAATTCTGCAAAGTAAAACACATCCATCTGCCAGATTTCATTCCTCTGAGTAACATTTGGGTTACATCCTGCTCATAGTGGAATCTGATTGTATAAAGAACAAGTAGGAAATTTCCTTACATTTTTCTTGGCTTATTGCCAGGTTATAGAAAAATCCTTTTTTAAACCTTTACTATTGACATGATGCTTTTTATGAAATTCTGAGGCCTCCAGCACATTTCCTATCAATAATTTATCAATCTCATCATTGCCTTGTGCTAGAGGGCCTGGCAGACCAGTATGGGATCAGATGTGAGTTATATACAAGGGATGCTTCCTATTCCTGATTATTTCTTGTAGCTGAATAAAATAGTGAAGTTAATTCTGACTCATCATAGATAACTTCTGCAGCCTCAATATGTAATACCACTGTTTCAGCATACTGAGAATCAGTAACTATGTTGTGAGGTTCCAAAAAATTCATTAATACTAACAGAATAGCATACGATTCTGGTTTTTGAACTGAATTATAAGGACTTTGAACCACTTTATTTAAAATTTCTGTTTCCTTGTTTTCTTGCATCTGTATAAAATTTATAAGCTCCATATATGGGTGTTTCCAGTACAATGTAAGGCAAAATACAACCATCACTCTTTTAAAAAAGTTCAATTCTATTGCTTTTGGAATATTCACTGTTAGTCTCTCCCAAAAAATTAATGCAAGCTCTTTGCCAAACTTCACTTTCTGTACATAATTTTTCAATGTCTTCCTTAGTTAAAAGTATGAAATTTCTGCTATGTCTATTCCTGGTAATTGACAAAGTCTCAGTTTTCCTTTTTAAATCAATCAGAGGTCTTTTCCACATAAATTGTTAATTTTTTGCTCTGTTTATTTTGTATAAATATCCATTCCCATAGAATATCTTCCCTCTGCATTAAAATTTCTGTAGAATAATGCTTAGAGGGTAAAATAACCAAAATGCAATCAAATTTTGGCTCCACATGATCCACATTTCCTTCCTGTACTTTTTTTTCCAAGAAGGCCAATTCTTCCTCAGTCAGCTGATAATTCTCTTGGACTATTTAAGACCTTATCACCTTCTAAGGTTTTAAACACATTACTCAGTTCATTATTGTTACCCCAACAGTTCATAGATGGGAAATATTTCCAAATAATCTTTGAAAGTCATTAAGAGTCCATAATTGATCTCTCCTAATTTGCACCGTTTGAGGTCAAATTTTTGTAGACCTATTGTATACCCCAAATAATTAATAGAATCTCATCTTTGTATCTTTTCAGGAGCAATTTGTAATTCCCAACAAGTCAAATTTTTCTTTACTGTTTCAAACATTCTTTCTAAAGTATCTGTATTTGAATCAGCTAGTGAAATATTGTCCATATAATGGTAAATTATAGATTTAGGAAATTGTTTGTGTATGAATTCCAATAGCTGTTGACAAAATATTAACACAGGCTATTCAAATATTCCCTGTGGGAGGACCCTCCATTGATATCTCTTAACCAGTTGTGAATTATTATAAATAGGCACTGTGAAGGCAAATTTTTGCTCTGTCTTTTTCTTGTAAGAGTATTGAAAAGAAACAGTAATTTGAATTGATATCTGTAAGAGGCCATCCTTGAAGTAGCAGAGTATGCAAAGGCATTCAAGATTGCGGAGAGCCCATTTACTGAATTACTTTGTTAATTGCTCTAAGGTCTGTTACCATTCTCCATTTACCAGATTTCTTTTTAATAACAAATACAGGAGAATTCCAAGGGCTGGTTGATTCTTCAATATACTGAGCATTTAACTGCTCTTCTACCAGCTCTTCTAAAGCCTGGAGTTTCTCTGTTTTTAAAGGCCATTGCTGAACCCATACAGGCTTGTCTATTAACCATTTTAAAGGTAGAGCTGTTGGTGTATTTGAAATATCAGCAGTTGTTGTGCCCTGTTCTTGTACAGTCTGGATGGCTGGTGACCATTCTTTAGAATAATACCTTGGAATATTTCTCTCAGAAACCTGTGTTAGTTTATGATTTGATTCTGAGGTTGGAATCTGAGTATTCCATTGTTGTAATAGATCATGGCCCCATAAGTTCATAGCTCTATTAGACACAAATGGCTTTAATTTTCCTCTCTGTCCTTCTCATCTTGTATATTTGAGCCATCTTGCATTCTATTTCACTTGAGATAATGTTCCAACCCCTAACAGCTTAACATTTACCTCCTGAAGAGGGCAATTTGAATGCCAAAATTCTGATGGAATTATTGTCACATCTGCACCTGTGTCTACGAAACCTTCCAAGAAAATGTCTTTTATTCGTATTTTTAATTTTGGTCTTTGTTCATTTATAGAAGTTTGCCAAAAAATTCACCTTATGGTTTTTTCCTGTTCTCTCTGCTATAGCTGTTCTATCACCCTGAGCAGGCTGGTTTATTCCAATAGGCATTTGGTTATTTAATTTCTCATAGAAGGAGTTTCTTCTATGGTGGCAGGAAATGTCTGAACTGAATTTGCTGTAGGGGACTACATGAGGGCCCTCTGGGAGTTCCCAAGGACAGAGGCAAAGGAATGCCTTGTTTGTCTCTTGTTATCTATATTCACTGGTACAATGTTTATCCTTACCACACCCTCTGCATAATACCAAAGGGAGGGGAATTTTGTTGCCATTGTTCTTTGAACAAACATTCTTTCTAGGAATGCCCTGTTTATACTCCATTTTCAAATGACACTGTTTACCACACCCAAAACATCTGACATTTTTCCTCAAGGCTTTTGAAATTACTTCTCTTATCCACAGATCGTCATGGTCATGAGACTCAATAATAATTGTGTCTGTGACCCAATCCACCAAGAGTGCTGATCTTGCATTTAGCAGCCTGATTATTCTTTTGCATACTGCATTCATATTTCTCAAAAGCCCAAGATTCCATTATTATCTGTCTAATTTCTTAATTTGGTATCATTCTATTTACTGCTGAAGACAGCCTTTGTAAGAAATTCATGACACATTCTCTGGGGCGCTGTATAACTTTTGTGAATGATTCAGGTTTTCTTTTCCTGCTTCCTCAGTTCTGTCCCTTGTATTCATGGCTGCAATGCAGCATAAAATTATGGTTTGGTTATCATATAAATATTGTCTTTGTATATCAGAGTATTCACCTTCTCCAAGAAGCTGATCCTAGGAAATTTGCACACCTCTCATTCTACATTGGTTTTCTATTGTCTTAGTCTCCTCCTTTAGCCATGTTCACCACTGTAATTGTGCTTCAGATTCCAGGACAGCTGTTACCAATTCTTTGCAGTCCTTAGGAACAATCCTATTACAAGTTGACCTTGAGTTTAACATTTGCTTTACAACTAGAGAATGCATGCCATATGATACTCTAGCTTCCTTAAATCTAACATTTCTACTGGAGTCCAGTTAGCTTGTACACATCCTTGAGCAGGTAGTTCCTGTAAGGTTCCTGGATAGATTAAGTTTGGTTGTTTGAAAACTGGCTGTCTCTCTGTAACCATATAATTCAGTCCCAAAATAATTTCACCTCTAAATTCTTCTGCTTGGGTCTGAATTTCTCTATAAGTCATTTTAACCAGTTTTTCTAATGTCAATCCTTAGTTAGTTTCACCTTAGAATTTTTCTGTCTGTCCATGAATTTCTCTATGATTCATTTTATCAGGTTTTTCTAAAGCTTTTACCTTGGCACTTAAATTGACCAATCTTTTTAATACTCAAATAAGGATAATTAAGCAAATAATATTCATAATTGATGTTACATACATCCCATCAACATTAATTATCCTCTCATTTAATTGTTCCATTTTTAGACTGCCTAATGTGTTATCAAACAAAGACCAATTTCCTTCCATTGTAAAAATGTTTCCAAAAATGTTTCCCACTTTTAAATGTGGGAAATAAATCTCTTTTAACTAGTTTCTCCTTTTAAGATATCATAATTGACTTAGCAAGTCTGCATAGAACAGTAGATGTTTGAGGTTATTTCTAAGCAGCTATCTAGTGTGGTGTGAGTCTGAGATTGGAATCCAGAGAGGGAGGGAGGGAGGGAGGGAGGGAGGGAGAGAGAGAGAGAGAGAGAGAGAGAGAGAGAGAGAGAGAGAGAGCGCCTTCTACCTACCAGGAGAAAAAAATGTTGAAAGCTAAGGAAAGTCACGCCATATGCTCAGGCCTGAGCTGTACTGGGCCTGAGCCAGGAGCAGTCTGGCCCCTTGCAGTTCCAGCTGAGTACAGCTCTGGCAGCATGCTCCAGATGAACTGGGGTGCACTAAGCCACAGCCAAGTGTCTTTTTTATGAATTCCTGTTCCACAGTTGGACACCAAATGTAACCAAATTACTAAGCGGTCTTATTAAATAAAAAACATGGAGCCAAGTATAGGGGAGAAAGCCTTAGAGATCAGGAAAATAGTGAGGGCCACAATGCAACATTACCCCAGCAGCTCTGCAGCTTCCAAAATGCCATGACTTCCTGTCTACCTAGGCTTTTATTGCCTTGCTGTTCTGCCCTCTCACTGGCTCTTAGCCCAGCTTCCCACTTCCTTGTCACTACCTGTCTGTACAGACCTCGAGGTCTCTATGGTTGGTTCTGGGATTAAAGACATGTGTCACCATTCTTGGCTCTGTGACCTAGTATGGCCTTGAACACACAGAGACCCTGCCTACCAAGTGATCAGATTAAGGGTATGTGCCAACACTGCCTGACTTTTGTGCTTACTTAAAATGGCTTGCTATTTCTTCTGATCTCCAGGCAAACTTTACTTATGAACATACACATAAAATATTACCACAATGGCCAGCTTTCTTTTGTTGCCTCATATAGTTACTTAACCATTTCAGCAAAACAGGACCCAGAGGTGGCAGAAAGTAGATGATCTAAGGAGTTCTTTAACCTCTCTCCTGCAAGTGGGGTCAGCAATTTTAAGCACAGTTTCTTTGTGGGCTTCAGAGACCCAATGCTGATCCCCTTTGAGGACATATCCCAGAAAAGGCACTTTAGCTTGGCAGATCTGGGCCTTTTTAGCGGATGCCTGATACCCCAGGCTTCCAAAGGCAGTAAGCAAATGACTAGTGCTTACCTTACAATCTTCTTCAGTGTCAGCTGCTATCAGGAGATTGTCCACATACTGCAGGAGAGTGACCTGTGAATATCCCCTCTGGTACTCACTGACATCCTCATGTAGGGCTTTCTCAAAGATGATTGAGGAGTTCTTGAACCCTTGGTGCAGCCTGGTCCAAATCAGGTGTCCATTGTATTTCTTTTCAAGGTCTTGCCATTCAAAGGCAAACAAGGACTGGCTCTTTGGGGTTAAGAGCAGGCTAAAGGAAACATCTTTAAGATCCAATACCATATACCAGGCCCAGGTGGGAAGAAGTAACATCAAAAGAGTGTATGGATTTGGGCCAGTGGGGTGAACTTCCATAACCCTGTGATGACCTCCCTAAGATCCTGCAGAGGCTAGTAGTCATTTGTGTTTGTCTTTGTAATGGAGAGCAGGGGAGTATTCCAGGCTGACCAGCAGGGAACCAGAGTTCCTAGTTCCATGAGGTGCCTGATGTGAGTGGTGATTCCCTCCTTTGCCTCCTGGGACATGGGATAGTGTCACAGTTGGGTGGGGTGGCACTGATCATGATCTCAGTTAGCACTGGGGATTGATATTTTGTCAGTCCACTCTCCCAGTCTCTTTGAATGTGTATAGATACTGTTCTAGCAATGTGGTCATGTCCTGAATTACAGGTAACAGCTCCTGGTGTAATCTATGTTCATCCTCAAGCTCAAGGGTAAGAATTTGGATCAGCTGCTCCTCCTGATTTGTAATTTAGATTTCATTCTTGTTGGAAGTGATCTGAGATCCAACTTCAGTAAGTAAGTCTCCTCCAGATAACGGATAGGGTCAGTTAGGTATGACTGGAAATGAATGGGATACCCAGCCCATTTCAAGATCCACTGTTCTTAGGGTAGTCCATGAATATTGATTGAATTATCTGTTCATTTATCATACCAACCACAGATGCCCCTCTCCTCCCTCCTCCTGTCCCCCCAGCCTTCCCACCCCAACCTTCTCCCTATTCTCACCTCCTCCAAGGCAAGGACTCACATGTAGAGTCAGCAGAGCCTGGTACACTCAGTTGAGGCAGGTCCAAACCCCTCCCCCTGAACCAAGGGTGTGTAATGAGTCATACCATAGATACTGAACTTCAAAAAGTCCTTTCATACACCAGGGATGGATCCTAATCTCACTGCCAGGAGCCCCTTAAACAGGTCAAGCTAAACAACTGCATCGCCTATGCCAAGGCCCTAGTTCAGTACTATGGAGGCTTCACAGCTATGGCTCCAGAGTTCATGGTTTCCCACTAGTTTGGTTTAGTTGTCTCTGTAGGTTTCCCCATCATGATCTTGATGCCTCTTGCTGATAGAATCCCTATTCTCTCTTCAACTAGACTCCTGGAGCTTGACCTGGTACTTGGCTGTGGATCTCTGCATCTGCTTCTATCAATTACTGGATGGGAGCTCTATGATGACAGAGTATTCAACAATCTAATTACCAGAGTAGGTCAGTTCAGCCACTGTCTCCACTATTGCTAGTAGTCTAAGGTGGGATCATTCTTGTAGATTCCTGGAAATGTCCCAAGCACCCTCTTTCTCCCTGTTCCCTTAATGCCACCCTCATAGTATCTCTTTACTTGCTCTTCCACTCTGTCCCTGTTCCCTTTCCACCATCCTATTTCCTTATGTTGTCAAACTCCATCCCCTACCCTCCATTGTTCCCCGCACCCTTACTGTACCTATGATGATCTCATCTATTTCTCCTTTCTAGGGCAATACATATGTCCCTCTTAGGGTTCTCCTGGTTAGCTAGCTTCTCTGGACCTGTGGGTTGTAGTCTGCTTATCCTTTGCTTTATATTCAGTATTGACTTATGAGTGAGTACATACCATGTTTATCCTTCTAAGTCTGGGTTACCTCACTCAGGATCATATTTTCTAGTTCCATCCATTTGCCTGCAAATTTCATGAAGTCATTGTTTTCTTTTTACTGCCGAGTAGTACTCCATTGTGTATATGTACCACATCTTCTTAATCCATTCTTCAGTTCAGGAGCATCCAAGTTGTCTCCAGGTTCTGACTGTAATGAATAATGCTACTATGAACATAGTTGAATTTGTGTCCTTGTGGTATGATCGAGCATTCCTTTGGTATATGCCCAAGAGTAGTACAGCTAGGTCTTGAGGTACATTGATTTCCAATTTTCTGAGAAACCACCATACTGTTTTCCAAAGTGGCTGTATAAATTTGCATTCCCACTGAGAGTGGAGGAGTGTTCCTCTTGCTCTGCATCCTCTCCAACATAAGCTGTCCTCAGTATTTTTGATCATAGCCATTCTGACAGGAGTAAGATGGTATCTCAGATTCGTTTTGATTTCCATGTACCTGATGACTAAGAATGTTGAGCAATTCCTTCAGTGTCTTTTGACCATTTGAGATTCTGTTGAGAATTCTGTTTAGCTCTATGGCCCATTTTTTAATTGGATTGTTCAATATTTTGATGTCTGGTTTCTTTAAATCTTTATATATTTTAGAGGTCAGCTTTCTGACAGATGTGGGGTTGGTGAAGATCTTTTCCAATTCTGGAGGCTGTCATTTGGTCTTATTAACTGCGTCTTTTCTCTACAAAATCTTCTCAGTTTCAGGAACTCCCATTTATTAATTGTGACTCTCATTGTCTCTGGTACTGGCATTATATGTAGGAAGTGATCTCCTGTGCCAATGCAGTCAAGACTACTTAATTTCTCTTCTATCAAGTTCAGTGTGCCTGGATTTATATTGAGGTCTTTGATCCACTTGCACATGAATTTTGTGCATGGTGACAGATATGGATCTATTTGCAATCTTCTACATGTTGACATCCAGTTATGTCAGCACCATTTGTTGAAGATATTTTCTCTTTTCCATTGTAGATTTTTGGCTTCTTTGTCAATACCAGGTGTTCATGGGTGTGTGAATTAATGTCATGGTCTTCAATCCAATTCCATTTATCCATATGTCAGTTTTTATGTCAATAGTAACCTGTTTTTTTTTTTTTTTTTTTTACTGTAGCTCTATATTAGAGCTTGAGGTCAGGTATGGTGATGGCTCCAGAGGTGACTTTTTTTTCCATATGAAGTTGAGTATTCTTTCCAAGTCTGTGAAGAATTATGTTGGGATATTGATGGAGATTGCAGTGAATCTGTAGATTGCTTTTGGTAAGAATGCCATTTTTACTATGTTAATCTTACCTATCCATGAACATGGGAGATCTTTCCATTTTCTGAAGTCTTCTTCAAATTCTTTCTTCAGAGACTTAAATTTCTTTTCATACAGGTGTTTCACTTGATTAGTTAGAGTTACCCTAAGGTGTTTTATATTATTTGTGGCTATTGTAAAGGTTAATGTTTCTCTGAATTCTTTCTCAGCTCATTTATCATTTGTATATAAGATTGATACAGATTTTTTAAAATTAATCTTGTATCCTGCTATATTACTGAAGGTGTTTATCAGCTGTAGGAGTTCCCTGGTAGAATTTTTGGGGTCACTTATATATGCTGTCATATGATATTATTTGCAAACAGTGAAAGTTTCACTTCTTCCTTTCCAATTTGTATCCCTTTGATCTCCATTTGTTGTATTATTACTCTAGCTAGAACTTCAAATATTATATTGAATAAATATATGGAGAGTGGAGAGCCTTGTCTTGTTCCTGGTTTTAGTGGAATTTCTTTGAGTTTTGCTCCATTTAATTTGATGTTGGCTGGTGGTTTGCTATAAATTGGTTGTTGTTTTTAGGTATGTTTCTTGTATTCTTGATCTCTGCAATATCTTTATCATGAAGGGATTTTGGATTCTGTCAAAGGCTTTTGCAGCATCCAATGAGGTGATCATGTGGTGTTTTTCTTTCTGTTTGGTTATATGGTATACTACATTGTCAAATTTATGTATTCTGTACCATCCATGCATATCTGGGATGAAGCCAACTTGGTCATGGTTGATAATTTTTTTTGAAGTGTCCTTATTCAGTTTGCCAGTATTTTTTTTTTGAGTATTTTTGCATCAAGGTTCATGAGGGAGATTAGTCTGTAATTCTCTTTCTTTGTTGCATCTTTGTGTGGTTTGGATATCAGGGTAACTGTAGCCTCATTAAAAGAGTTTGGTAGTGTTCCTTCTATTTCCATTGTGTGGAACAGTTTGAAGAGTATTACTATTAGTTCTTTGAAAGTCTGGTAGAATTTTGAGCCAAAGCCGTCTGGTCCTGGGCCTTTTTTTTGGTTGGGAGACTTTTAATGATTGTTTCTATTTCCTTAGAGGTTATTGGTGTATTTAGATTGTTTATTCAGTCTTGATTTAACTTTCATATGTGGTATCTGTCCAAAAATTTGTCCATTTCTTTTAGATTTTCCAATTTTGTGGAGTACGGTTTTTTTGAAGTGTTACCTAATGATTCTCTGTATTTCTACATTGTCTGTTGTTATGTATCCCTTCTCATTTCTTTTGGTTAGTTTGGATAAGGGCTTGTCTATCTTGTTGATTTTCTCAAAGAACCAACTCTTTGTTTCATTGATTCTTTGTGTTGTTCTCTTTGTTTCCATTTTTTTGGTTTCAGCCCTCAATTTGATGATTTCCTTGTGTCTTTTCCTCTTGGGTGAGTTTGTTTCTTTTTGTTCTAGAGCTTTCAGGTGTGCTGAGATGTTCCTTAGTGGACAGAGCAAGGGGGAGATGAAACAGTAGCACTTTTCTCTGGAGCCAGAGAAGATTGGTATATTTCTGAAGGGGTTTCCCCTTTTGCAGAGTGAAGCAAAAGCAGCAACATCTTAGGCTGGATAAGAAGCAGAGCTCTGAAGTGTGGGCTGAGCAATGCTCAGCTGTTGTGGCTCTTCAGGAGAGAAGTAGGATTGCTATATCCTGTGAGGAGACCATTCCCCACCACACCCACTATAGCCTGACTCCTGAACAGTCAGGATACCCTTCCCTGGTGAGTTGTCCAAGCAGTTCCAGGCCTGACTCTCCTGAGCAATCGGAATGCCTTTCCTGTCATGTCTGAGCTGTCTCATAGCTGTTCCAGTTGTCAGAGCTGTCCTAAACAGCTCAAGGTATTCAGGATACCTCCAGGACTGACCTGTCCTAATCAGCTGGAGGTATCTGGGATACCTCACCCTCCAGGACTGAGCTATCTTATTGGAGCCCCAGATGTCAGAGCTCTCCTAATCAGCTCAAGGTATCTGGGATACCTCACCCTCCAGGACTGAACTGTCTCATCACAGCCCCAGTCATTAGAGCTTTCCTAAATAGCTGGAGGTATCCAGGATACCTCCAGGGATGAACTGTCCTAAACAGCTCGAGGTATCTGGGATACCTCACCCCCAACTGGATCAGGCCCTCTGGATAAGTGAGACAGTTGATTAGCTTGAACTGTTTGGGAGGCACCAAGGCAGTGGGACCGGGACCTGTCCTTAGTGCATGAGATGGCTGTTTGGAACCTGGGGCTAATGCAGAGATACTTTGCTCAGCCTGGGATTAGGGGACTGGACCTGCCTGGACTGAATCTACCAGGTTGAGTTGAATCCCCAGGAGAGTCTTTGCCCTGGAGGAGATGGGAATGGGAGGTGGGCTGGGGATGAAGGTGGGGTGTACCTGGGAGGGGGAAGGACAGGGGAATCCATGGCTTATATTTAAAATTAAATTAGATTATAAAATAAAAAAAAGAAATTAAGCAATCTCCTCAGGCTCCAGCAAAAAGTGTTATTTTTTCAGCTACCCATTGTTCAGTCCCCTGTGGGACATCTCAGCAAGGTTTTTCTCTGTGCTGGAAATGGCTTGAGTTTCCACCTGAAACCTGCCCTTTTTTTTGATGGTTGCATGCTTTACAAAGGACAGAGAATTGTTTTAAAGTCTTTGTCCAAATGTCACTCTTCTTCTGGACAATGGATCTTGATTTTGTGGGTGAGAAAGTGGTATTTTTTCTTTTTATAAAAATACCTGTTGTTTTAGCATTTTGTACATTATGCTTTGACTGTATTCTTCCCATCATCCAACTCCACCCTGATCTACCCCTTCTTGCGTGCCCACCCAACAGGATTCATGAAGACGGAGGATGGCCTCACTCATGGTAATTCTCCAGTCTCAGCTCCACACTTGCTGAGCTCACTGGCCTGACCAATGCCTGACTGACTGCTACCATCTGTGAGGTCTTCCTATGCTTCTGATTGCTGATTCTTATGTTCTGAAGACAAAGTTCTAGACACAAGTTAATTCCAATCTCATTTTGTGTCCAATGATAGCCTTGAGCTTCTGATTCTTCTGCCCCCATCTTCCAAGTGCTGGGACTATTGTTGTGTATCCATATTCCATATGTCTTGGTGAATCTGTTTTTAAATTTATTTATTTACCAATTTATTATAACTGTGCATATGCGTCTATTCAAACATGTGATCACTCCAAGCTAGATGTTTATTTTTAATGTGTTTGTGTTTTGTAGTATCCTTCCCTTGAATTATAGCATTTGCAGAGGTAAAAACAGAGAGTTGGGTTACCAGAGTTGGAATGTGAACTGCCTGCTATGAGTTATAGGAACTAAATCTAGTTCTCTGCATGAGATTTATATTCTGAGTCACAACTGCAGCTCTCTTATTCTTTCAAACAAATAGTGTGTATGTTTGAGGGATAGTGTATATACGTATATATGCACATATATGGATGTATGCATATGTCTGTGTGTGTATGTTTTTGTATGTGTTATTATTATATGTTTGGACATGCATGGACACTGTGTATTTGCAAGTATATTTTTCTGTGAATGTGCATATTTGTGTGTATTTGGGTTTGAGCACTAATGGTTCATATGTGTAGCTCAGAAGACAACCTGGGACATCAGATCCTCCTCCTTGACTCTTCTCAGTCCTTTGTCACTTTCTTTCCTGTGTTGTTCTTCTTTGCACTCTTCTCCTTCTCTCTATGTCTCATTCCCTGCATCTGTTATTATTCATGTTCACATCCTTGTTCTCCGTGGTGTTTTTGTTTTCCTGTAGGATACTAGAAGGGTCACTAAGAAGATCTGTGAGATCCTAGGAGAGAAATTGGAACCAAGGGAATTGGAGTGACTTAGTTTGGACTTTTATTGCTGTGAAAAGACACCATGACCATGGCAACTTTGATAAGAAAAGCATTTAACTGATGGGACTTACTTACATTACAGAGGTTCAATCCATTATCATCATGGCAGAGAGTATGGCAACATGCAGGCAAATGTGGTACTGGAAGAATAGTTGAGAGTCCTTCATCTTGTAATGAACTGGAACTCAGCTGACTAACACAGTAAGGGAAGCTTGAGCAAGAGAGACCTCAAAGCCTGTGCCTGCAGTGACACACTTCTTCCAAAAAGGCCACATCTCCTAATAGCCCCACTCCCTTTGAGGGTCATTTTTTTAAAACCACCACATTTGTTTTTCTGTCCTCCAAAGGCTTATGCACATCTCATAATTCAAAAAATACATTCAGGTCAACTTTAAATGTCTCAGAGTCAATAACAGTCATAAAACTTGCTTCAAAGTCTAATGTCTATTCTGAGATTCATGCCGTCTCAAAACTGTAATCCCCTATAAAATCAAAAACAAAAAGCAGATAACACACATCCAACATATAATAGTACAGTTTATACATTACCATTTCAAAACGTAGGTAGCATAGTGAGAAAATACTGGACAAATGCAAGACCAAAAAATGGCTGGGCAAACTTTAACTTTGCATCTTCATGTCTACCATCAAAACCCTCTTCTGCTCTCCAATAGCTCCATTAAACTTGCACTGCAACACAATTCTTTCTCTTGAGCTGGTTGTCCCTTTGAGCAGCTCTCCTCAGCAGGTGTCCTTTTTCTCTGGCATCTCTAACAGCTGAGTTTCTCCAAGGCAATCCAGGCTTCAAATTCACAACAACACGTAATGATTTCTCTACTAGGCCTCCAGTCAAGGACACCCCTGACACAAGCCTGGCCTCAGTGGCTTTATTCCATAACTCCTTTCTTCTATCCTTAACTTTAAAGCCAGAACCACATATCTGAGGCTTCCAAGTTATGCTTACTGGGGTTGGAATATGGATCACTTGTCCAATTACATCTTCAAGCTATCTTTTTTCCTTTACTACCTAAGCTTGGCTGTCCTTGAACTTGTTCTTTAGACCAGATTAGCCTCAAACTCAGATAATTGCCAGCCTCAAACTCAGATAAAGGCCAGATAATCTGCCTTCCCAGTGCAAGGATCAATGATGTGCCAACTACACAAGCTTTTCTGTAGTTTCTTTTCACAAGTTCTAAACTTAGCTGGGTGAGATTTTTCCCCAAGATAACTACTCCCTTTATTACTTTGATTAATCCATTTATCACCTTGAACATAAGATTTAGTGCCATTGCACTTCCTGGTGTTTCGTTCTCCTCAAAATTTATATTTTGAAATTTACCCTGCTCAGCTTGCTCATTCTCATTATCAGTCATCATTAGAGCTACCACTAAAAACCACATGACAGAGTCTATACTAGGTTGTTTTGAAATTTCTTCTGCTAATGGAATTAATCCAAAATTCTTCACACTAGCCTTAGGTAGGCTTTTTGGACAAAGGCAGAAGGCAGCCAATTTCTTCACCAAAATATCACAAGAACAATCTCCAAGCACATATTAAAATTCCTCTCCTCCGAACCCACTTGAGTGAGCCCCTCATACCTCAGATAGCTCTCAGCACCTCTGTCTTTGAGGCTTCTTCTTGCATAGCCCATTAAGCAAAGCTTAAAGCATCCTACTGCTTTCATAATCCAAAATATAAAAGTCCAAATTCCTCAAAACACAAATATGGTCAGATCTATTGTAACAATGCACCCATCCCTATTACCAACTTCTCTCTTAGTTAGGCTATGTATTACTGTGAAGAGACTCCATGACCACAGCACTTATTATAAGGAAAACATTTATTTGTGGGAGGCTTGCTTACAATTTCAGAGGTTAAGTCCTTTTTCATCAAGGTGGGGAGCGCAGCATGCAGGCAGATATGGTGCTGGAGGAAGAGCTGAGAGTCATACATCTTCTAGGCAACAGAAAGTTGATTGACTGTCACACCAAGGGAAGCTTGAGCAAAAGAGACTTCAAAGCCTGTCCACACAGGATTACACATTCTCCAACAAACCCACATCTAATAGTGCCACTCACTTTGGGGGCCATTTTCTTTCAAATCACCACATTCAGTTAGTGCTGAAGAACAGAAAGACATGATATATCTCAGATAAGTCTCTTAAATCACAGTGAAGAATTTTCTTATTGCTGAGAAAAGGCAGAGACATGCTTTATTATCAAGAGGCATCTGAATGCCCTGGGGCATTCTTGTGCTTTGGACATGATGCTAAGATCTTAGGTGGTTGTTTTTGTCAATTTATTTTTATTTGTTTTCTTGTTTATATGTGTTTGCAGTGCATGTATCTTCATACATATGTGAGGCATGCATATGTATGTGCACATATATTTAAGTGCAGATGATTAATGAAGCCTGAATTTGGTGGTTGGTGTCTTCCTTCAACACTTCCACTTATTTTTTTTTAAACAGGGACTCTCACTGAACCCAGAGCAGCTTGATTTTACTTCCTCCACCTAGACTGTCTGTGCCTCCCCTGCCTTATGTAGATATTTGGCTGAATTCCAGTCCTCATGCTTTAGTAGTAAATGTTTCATCAACGGAGCAGTCTTTCTAGCAATTACTTGTATTTTTGAACACTAGAAAAAAATTAAGTACAAAGTGTAACATTTTATCATCGCACTTTCAAATATAATTTATTTCTATTACTCAATTTTGATCTCTTATTCCCATAAACCTGTCTCTCCTTTCAACTTTTATGACTTATTCATCTTATATCCTCCTCCCATCTCAGCACCTTTTATGCCTCACTTTCTTTTTTTCATGACCTATATCCACACTCACAACTACATGGATAGAATATAAGCATTTAAACCACAGCTTCCCATATGTTATGGATATTCTTTGTTGTCAATTTGATTACATCTGGAGAAAACTAAAAGTCAAAAAATTAAGGGGACATCTGGGATGGATTTGTGCTTAATTTGAAGTAGAGAGATTCATTTCTAATCTGGATCTTGAGTCACTAAGATACACCTTTAATTCAGAGCATTTGAGCTGGAAAAACCCACTTCTAATATGGGTCACACCTTCTTCTAGAAGCTGATATAAGGAAATGGAGAAAGCAACATTTTATTCTTTGCCTACTTGGCCTGACCTTGTTTGCACATCTGTTCTTTCACTGGCATTACAGTCTACATCTTTGTGATTCCAGCATGTACTGAAATTTAGCAGAGACATCCCGACTTGGAGTCAACATGCTGACTGAGCAACTATTATATTCTTGGAATTTCTGTTCACAGCCAGTCATTGTTGGATTAGCCTTTAAGTTATTCAAATAAATCTATATTATATTCTCTTTATATTCTATATGTTCCATCATTACAGACAACTGTGACTAATACCACATACAATAAAGAACATATGGTATTTGATTTTGAGGTTGCATTACATCATAAAATACAATAATTTTGCAGACCAGAGGTGAGTGCCTGGGGTCATAACCAGAGAGGCCTGCCCCTAGGTCCCATCCCTGGGCACCAGCCTTTCCTGGGAAGACCTGCCCGACTTAGCCCCAGGTTCTGGCCAT
>CABHPH010124889.1:16119-26285 GCA_902168325.1 Peromyscus nudipes
CTCTCTCTCTCTCTCTCTCTCTCTCTCTCTCTCTCTCTCCCTCTCTCTCTCTCTCTCTCTCATATTATATATATATATATATATATATACATATATATATACACACACACACCCAGGATCCATTTCTCCCAGGCCCTATCATGCTGCCTGTGGTGTGAGGCTTTTTCTAATCTAAGGATCTCGCAGTTCAAGGCTGATGATGCCCCAGTCCCCTTGACCATGAAACCATCTCTCACAATAAAAGTCTTTCTTTGAGACAATCTCTTTTAGCTACATCCTGAAAAGTGGCATATAATTTCTAACAGTATCCAGACAGATCTGCCTCTCCCTCCATCCACATCTGATGGTAATCTCACAAACTCCAGCAGCGAGTCAATGCTGGGGAAGAGAACAGAACAAAGTGTCTGAATACAATAATTCAAAAAGACACACAGAACACTACTGTCTATGCATCAGGACAATGAAAAAAATCCCCCAAAGCTTTACCTTCCTTACATTGAGATTCTAAATTTGATGTTGTTTTATTAATAGGCTACTATAAAAATCCGAATGGGCCTCTAGCAAGTACATTCCTAAATTAGAGGCTTACACATCACTGGAACCGGCTCCATCAGCATGGCATTAGATTCAGTAGAGGATGTTAAAAGCCCTAAAATAATTTGATGTAAGACTTAATCGTAGATGCCCCACTATAAGAGATTAAAAAATGTCATCTAAATGGAAATG
Organism: Peromyscus nudipes; assembly: GCA_902168325.1. NCBI lineage: Eukaryota > Metazoa > Chordata > Mammalia > Rodentia > Cricetidae > Peromyscus > Peromyscus nudipes. The sequence goes on from CABHPH010124889.1 coordinate 16,846, forward strand.
AAGGCATGCATCTGCCTCGCCTCGTGGGAGGGGCAGAAGAACCCTGAGCCCCACCCGATGGCAAATGCAGCCGTGTGTGTAAGGTGGCAGCTTTCACAGCCTGTGATTTTAATTCAACAAGTATCAAATGAGTTTCTATTGGTATACAGTGCTTTCCTGGCACAGACCCTCTACTCCAAGACATAAAGCTCCAGTCATCTAGCACATTGTATGCTCAAAGCCAGTACTTTTTTTTTTTAATTTTTCCTCTACTGAATGAGTACAATTAGGAGAAGACCCAGATTTTGTGGAGCTTGTAGTTCACACAATCTGAGGGGATGCTCCTTAGGAACAAGAATGCAAAACAATTAACAAAAAACAAGCAGACATCCTCCCAAGGGGCTCTCACATGGCAAGGGGCTTGAGCTACGTCCTCCTCCTCTGGGGACAGCATAGCAGAGCTCTAGAAACTTCAGTACAATGATTTTCTAGGAAATGGTGTGATCAGTGCTTACACAAGGAAACTGTAAGTGATGGTACACAGACAATGAGCTTGATGCTACATCACACAGTGCTGTCCTGCCACTGGCAGATAGGGGCCCATCTCGGAAGCAAAGTGACAGCCCTGTCCTGACTTTCCTGTCTAGGAACTCCACACTGCATTACCATCTCCCACATATAACCCCTTCTGGGACACCTTGCTTTCTCAAATGGCCTGACAAGCCCTGACACTTATCTTCATGGTGAACCATTTAGTAGAATTTGAAGGGATGACACTTCAACCTCTCATTTTTAGAACACTTTGGAGGATTTTCCCCCTTTTGTATAGATATGGTGACAGGAGCCAACGGAAGCCTTTTTGCAAATGCATTGCCTGATACAGCTTCTGTTACTTTCTCTATCTTGATCCAAAACAGACAAAGGAGGCTACACCCTCTCTAGTGAAAGGAACAATGGAGATCTTGCAATATGTAAATGCTGAAATGTGAATGCATGAAATATACCAGTCTAGTTCAACAAGGTTTCTAACTGTTGCCTTTCCTTAACTAACCCTGTTGATTTCTTGGCAAATTTTTCCATAGTCTAGCTGTCAACATATGGTCTATTTATTTAACAGATAGCTCAAATGTCTCCCTTATGTCTGAATTCACTTAAACCTGAGGAATCTAGCAGTATATTACGAGCAATGGCACACAGCTCATACCTTCTTACAAAAAGAAAGCTTGCCCAAGAAATGATAATCTACCTCATTCATGTGTCTGGGCTGCAGATGCTTCTGGTTTTGGATGTTTAGGGACATGGGTAGAAGGACATCAACACTGAAAATAACAAAGGGTATCTCAGATGTTCTCTTAAATTGATGATCAATATGTCCATTACAACTGTATGTATTAGTAGTGTGTTGGGTGAGACATCCAACTCACATATAGGAGTAAGTACACTGATGCTTCAGTAGAGAGGTACTGGGTATTGTGACAGCAAACACCAATGGTTTAATGTCTTAATGGGAAAGAAGGACCATCCCTAAAGACAACCCGAGGCTTGAAGATAGAAGTGAAATGTGAGTGTACATGGAGTTCTGGCCTTTTGGTGAGGAAAGGGGCCCAAAGCAGGAGACTGCATGACTGAAGCGGGGAAGACAGGGAGGGAAGTGAAGGGAAATGGGGGGAAAGTGAGAGAAGGGAAGATGAGAGACGGGAAGGGAAGGATAGGTGGGGGAGGAGAGGTGGGCAGAAGATGAATGATGCTGTTCTTTAGGTCATGCTAAGGGTTGGACTTCTTATATAATAAGCACCACTATGTACACTTGTGAAAACCATATTAGACAGAAGAATGAGCAGTACCCTGCATTGAATGGTGGACAGAGTTTGTGAAGATCTCTCAAGCCTTCTGCAGAATCTCAGAACAATGAGAAATGTTCTTTGTTTCTAGATTCCCTGAGCCTTACAAAGTAAACAGCAGAGGGAGGCTGTAGATAGAGGTACACTGTAGCTGTGAAGACAGAGTGGGGGACAACTTGAATGTGTGCGACCCATGTTTTATTTTGCTTTCATAAGTTTTGAGGTGATGTTAGATGCATCTATCTAGAAAACATAAATACAGCATGAGTTTTACGTGTACTCATGCACCTCATCCTAAAACCTCACTCTAATTCCAACATCTTATGTAAACAAAACACATTTACAAAAAACAGAGAAAGTGACATGGGTACCAGACTATTTAAATGCAGATTTTATTTAGAGTTTTTTGTCACACTGCTAACATCCCTTCTCCAGTCCTGAATCCAGTTTAGGAGAGCCTTTGAGGTCAACTGCCATTGCTTTAGTCTTGGTTCATGTCACTGTCACAGTCCCTTCAGGTTTTCTTCTTCCGGGACAATGACGACAGTGGCATGCGCACTGGTAGGCAGTTTGCAGGATGTCTATCTCCCATGCGCCTGGTGCTTTCCCAAGATTACAGTGAGTAGTCGCCATTCCTGTGCTTCACTTCTCACCAACTGTGTGACCTCAGGTTCTCCACTACATGAAACATCCTAAGTGAATCCATTTCCCTGTCTCTCCCTTGACTCCCCATTCTCCTAGGGCTAAAATAACCTGCCAACTAATTCAAAGAAGCTTCTGGAATGAGAGCTACAAAAAATCCTGTCTCTCTGGATTGTTGTAGAGATGCCCACTAACCTTTGACTTACCTCAATTTTCACTTCTATTCATTGCTTCATTTCCGTTTCTCCCTGAACCCGAAGTCACTACATATGTCTGAGTCTACAATAACATGGGGAGTATTAACTTGTTTAGAAGACATTTCTTTTACCAGCATTATTTTTTGTCCTCGATGACCCAGGGAAGCTCTTCCTCCATTGTCTCCTACATATACAGTGGCATGAAACTCATGTGTACCAGACCTGGGAGATCTGCATCTGTGTGTTTTCTAACCTTGGTGTTTGTTCCTTTAAAAGATAATGACTCATTCGCAATTATGTTTCTGGAAGGCAGGGCTGTCTTTCTGAATCTATATTGTACCTACCATCAATGAACCTTATCTATGGATGGAAACAGTAAAGACGGAAGACACTAGAAGCTTCCTTTGCAACACAAAGTAAGTCTCTAACCACATTTGTACAGGGAATTTTCACTTTAGGAAAACTGGATGGAAGAGCTGCCTTGGAAAAAATTAAAGAATCTGGGTCTGAGAACTGAGTAGAACTCTGAGATCTTAAATCGCCTCAGCTATAAGGGAAAGGCAAAGACCTAATCAAACGCCTTAGGTCACAGTAAATATGAATGTTGAGGGGAAGTGGCTGCACATGCACTATGTAGCAAGCTTCCTTTCACTAGTTTACATACCGGGCTGGCTCCTGCTTCAGGGTCATTGCACAAGCAACGTCTTCTGCTTGGATGGCTCCCCACTCTCACTTCTGTCTCCTTTTTTAGTAAAATGTTACTGACCTGCAGCCTAGTCCCGTCTCCATGACCTGCTGCAATTTCATGTGCATTTCCTTTGCAGCATAGACTAATGTAAAGTCATGCATCTGTGCTGTGACTTGGTAACAATAAAGCATCCTAGCAAGCACAGAGCACTGCATGTGTGACAGACCACATTGCTCAATACATTTTCAGAACAAAACCTTGGGATCTCAACATACAATCTTGCCCTCTAATAAATGACAGTCATCATGAGCATGAGTTCTGTGGCTGCCTCACTCCATCCTGATCACTACTCTCAGGCAAAGACTTTGGCAGGGAAAAAACACTTGGCACATCATTTATTGACAGATGAAAAATGTGCTCTCCAGAGTCAAGCCCATCTGGCCCACATCTCAATCCTATGACTGGGAGCTCTGTAAACTAGAGAAGTTAATTTGGCTTCTTAGGTCTTACTCTATCCTCTTTTGTGGAAGATAATGACAAGTCCCCCCAAAATAAAGGGGGAAATAAGGAGCAGAGTGTGGTGGTCCACACTGGTAATTTAGTACTTGGGAAGCTGAGGAAGGAAAATCACAAGTTCTAGACCAGCCTGGGCTACACAGTCAAATCTTGTCTCAAGGAAACAAAAGGGTGGTTGTGTTCATTGGCTCATGCCTTGTAGCCCATTACTTGGTTGCGGAGACAGGAGGATGAAAGTTGAAGGCCATCTTGTGTTATACAGCCATGTTTCTCAACCTATAGGTCAAGACTCTTTTGAGGGTCCAATGACCCTTTCACAGGGGCCTTGTATCAGATATCCTGCATATCAGATATTTATATTACAATTCATAACAGTAGCAAAATCACAGTTATGAAACAGCAACAAAATAATGAATGGTTTGCAGGGGGAGGTCACCACAACATGAGGAACTGTATTAAAGGGTCAAAGGGTGGCAGCATTAGGAAGGTTGAGAACCACTTCTATATAGCAAATTCAAGACCTGTCTAGGCAACATGAGGCCCCCCACCTCAAAAAAAAAAAACAAAAAAAAAAGACCTAAATAACTATAAAATGTTAAGATAATTAAGTGGCATATTATGTAGGACAGAGCTTGCCCACATTTTCAAATTATAACTTCCCTATTCTCTTTAAATATTTATTTTGTAATTAAGGGGTGTGTGTGTGTGTGTGTGTGTGTGTGTGTGTGTGTGTGTAAAAATGGATGCAGGTGCCTATGGAGGCCAGAAGAGGGCATCAGATGCCCTGGATGTGGAATTACAGTGATTGTGAGTTGCCTGAGGTGAGTCTAGGAACTGAAATTGTGTCTTCTGCAAGAGCAACAAGGGCAAGCTGGGCGGTGGTGGTGCACACCTTTAATCCCAGCACTCTGGAGGCAGAGGCAGGTGGATCTTTGTGAGTTCGAGGCCAGCCTGGTCTACAGAGCGAGTTCCAGGAAAGGCACAAAGCTACACAGAGAAACCCTGTCTCGAAAAACCAAAAAAAAAAAAAAAAAAAAAAAAAAGAGCAGCAAGGGCTCTTAACTGCTGAACGGTTCCTCCAGGTCCCTCCTTATTCTTTTTAGACTGTTTCTTAGGGTTCAAATAGCTGTTCATTTCCAAAAATACAATGTCAGTATTCTAGACACTGCCTTTACATTTTACCCACCAAGACACTATGTTGCAAGACAATTACCTTGGGCTCCCTCAATGACAGCATTTCAAGAATGAAGATGGGCTTATTTGTCTTCACAGAAACCCATGTCCAGTGAAAGATAAGAAATGTGTCATTTCAGGACCCACTCTCTTGGATATCTGAGAGACAGATTAAATTTCTGCTCAGCCTCAGCTGCTGCAGAGCTGTGAAGTTGCTGCCCTGTTCCACTTTTCAGGCTCACAAACTCTCCTCATTCAGGGAAAGTGTTAGTTACAGTCAAAGTTACATGCCTGGCAAAATCCAGTTCCAAATTAAGAGATGAATGGGACAAAAGGAAAAATTCCATTAGCATTTCAAAGCAGAGAAACAAACAGGAGGTCCCACCAAGGAAAAATTTCAGTAACAATTTAAGATGAACTTCCTTTGAAGTGCCTCAATCCCCAACCCCCACAGGACAGCATGGTCATCTAATCACAGCCATTATGGATCATAATTACCCTGTACAGCTTACAATGGAAACATGTTAAAGGCAGGCTTATAGTTTAAAGCCTGACAGTAAAGTAAAGGAGATTAGAGGATACTCAAGAAAGAACATAACAAAATTTGCTCACATTTACTAAGCATTTAAAACATGCCATCCTGTGGACTAGACATTTAACCTAATTTAATTTTCGTTAGGCCTGGTGGCATTTTCATTAAGTACTTAACCAAGCAGTTACTATGTATCACTACTATGTGCAGAGCAAGACCCACACTATCCCTGCCTGCCTAAAGCGTGCACTCTAGCAAGGAGATACTGACATTTAATGCATAGCCAAGAGTGGAAGGACCATCTGATGTCCTTTCTGATGTAAGGCATTGCAAATTTCACATTGTGGAAATAAACATACAATCCCAGACAATGGGGGGGGAGGTCATTGGAAAAATCACACTAGGGATTACATAACTGCATGGATGAGATGAGTCCTCTTTCATGGATGAAGACACTGAGCTTTAGAAAACTGAAATACTGTCCTTAAATCCGTATGTGCCCAGGTGAGGCTCTGCAGCCCATTCTGCTCACTCCCATGACCCAGTGCCACACAGGACTTGAAATGTCTTCTGATACTTTATCCTTCCCAACCCCAATCTGGGCCAGGCACTAACTGCACCAAACAGAGCAAACACTTTCGTTGGCATGCCTGCTGGAAGAATATTCATGAGAAAACAAGAAAGCAAGGCTTGGGAGCCAATCCCTGGGGCTTGCATCCTGAGTGCAACTCATTCCTGCTCAAACACCTGCAAATCCTCTGTCATCCCCATTTACCAGCAATGGGTGGCTCACAGGAAAAAAAAAAAAAGCAAGCATTTCTGTCAGGATGACTGGAGCCTTTTGTGGGAGACAAACAGTGTTTCTTCAAGTGTGAGGAGTGGGCTAGGAGACAGGGATTGTAAAAATTGGCAGGGCATATCTAAGTACTTCTAAACAGTGAATAAAAAATGCCCCTGTAGGGCATCTCTGCAGAAGGCACCAGCTCCTTTTGATTAACAAGACATTGTTTTCCCAGGTTGGAACTAAGTGAGGAAGGGATCATTGAGCACTTTGATTTGATTGGCATCTGCTCTTTGAGACAACAAACCAGGGTCTCTTGACAGTCGCTCTTGGGGCACCGCCCCCCCCACACACACCATCATGTGTCAGCTCCAATATCTGCAGTGTGGTCTTGTTTCCTGTACACAGAACCAAACCTGGCAATTCTGTACGGGAAGCACTTGCTGATATCTGCTGAATGGATGATATGCAGGAAACAGTTTTAGTTTCTAACCTGTGAATGTGGGCAAGCTTACCCTACATCCCCAGGCTTTGGCTTTCTTGTGTTAGTCACTTTTAAAATACCTGCCAAAGGCAATTTTAAAAGAGGAAACCACTCTGCGTACAGCTGCAGAGGTTTCTCTATGGCTGGTTGGCCCCATTTCCTTGGATCTGAGGCAAGATGGTGAGAACATGTATTTACAGATAAAAGATTGTTCAGGAAATTTCAAAAGATCTGGAGAGATGGTTTAGAGGTTCAGATTCTTTACTGATCTTACAGAAGACCCCAATTCAGTTGCCAGCATCTATGCCAAGTGGCTCACTACTGCCTATAATTGCACCTCCAGGAAATTCAACACCCTCTTCTGGACTATGAGGGTACTGCACACACATATACAATACTGCCACTCCCACCCCCACCCCCCACCACACATACACACTACCACCACACGCACAATTAAAAATCAAAAAAAAAAAAAATGAATCTTTAGACGGGAGAGATGGCTCAGCAGTTATGAGCACTGGCTGCTCTTCTAGAGGATCCAGATTCAACTCCCAGTACCCACATGTTCACAACCACCTGTAACTCCAGTCTGAGGGGATCCCATCCTCTCTCTGGCCTCCATAGGCACCAGGCACACTGTGCACAGATATACAGGCAAGCAAAGCATTCATACACTTAGAATAAAATAATAACATATTATAAATTTTAAATAGTTATAAAACAACATCCCCATTACAATCTGATACACATGCTTGCACACAGTCACGTGCACACACATGTGCACACACACACATATGCAATGATAAGCTTCTTGAAGGCAACTATTATGACTCATTCATGGTTTTCATTCCCTATTAATGCCCCAACCAATTCATCCTTTCATAGGCCCTAATTCTGGAAAGGACTCTGTGAATGTATCATTACTAAATCAGTAGGGTTCCAAAGACTTAAGGAAGAATGTGACCAAGCACCGTTTCCAGAAAGCAGTATGTTGTGTCAGCACTATGTCATACCCCTTCCCCTGTGTGGAGGTGAGAGGTCAGGCCTATTGAGTCTGATGTGGACTGGGGTGCTTAGAGAAGACTACACGGAGGAGGAGGCATTTCTAAGTGAATAAACTCGATATGTTGCTACAGAGAAAATTGAGCATAATTGTAAAGTAAAGAAACACTCGGAGAAAACTATTGTGGAAAATGAGAAGTTATTTTAAAATCTCCGCTCACAGAGCCAAAACCCTGGAGAACAAATCTGGAGTAGAAAGTGGACATTGGGCAGAAATGGGCAAAGATCCATCGCTTGTTCGTGTTAGTTCAATGATCATTGCTTTGTCCTCTTTGTTTTTCCTGTAGTTTATTACTCCCTGGCTGGCTTCTAAATTCTGTTTCTGAAAGAAGATAATTGAGTTGGCCGCCAAACGTGCCTGTAGAACCACGGACTTCGCTGTCCAAACACCAATCATCTTCCTTGTGCTAGAGGGTCCAGTAAAGAATGAGGATAACGAGCATGTCTGTCTTGGTGACACGGTAGCCCTACTTGCCAGGTTACTAGTACAGTCTCAATAGACATATCCTTAAAGAATGGATGGATGGATGTTTTGATGAGAAGCTGGTTGTGCGTGTGTGTGTGTGTGTGTGTGTGTGTGTACCTGTGGCCCCTGTGTGTATCAATTGTCTTTTAACCCCATTTACTATAAATTCCTGACCACTAAAAAAATGTCATAAATCTATCTCACCACAGATTCCCAAACAAGCTTAAGTGCTTGTTTGAGTTGTTTGCTTTCTAGTCTCCATCTTTCTTTATGTTATTTGTTCATTAGACATGCTTTATAGTCAACTGAACACATTCTAGTCTTAATTGACATTAAATATACAAGATGATACTAAATCAGAACCTGTTCATATCCACGTTCAATGCATATGTGAAGAATAAGAAGATGCATTTTGATAGCCACTTCTTAAATGATATTTTAAAATGATGAAGAATATCTAAAAGCTAAATAGGAATCCTATGATCATTTTTCACAATCACCCTCAGATTTTCTTTTTACACACACATTTACAGTACACTACAAACTATATACAGGTTGTGAGTTGTGAGCTTGTGACAAGTGGTATGTACTTCTTGGTAGTAACAACACTGACAATATTTCTTTGACAAGCAACAATAGGTTTAGGATGGCATTCTAAATTTTTCTCTTCCTGATAAAGGAAGCTTATTAAATCCTTTATCATGATTTAGGTGAAATATTAAGTCATTTTCCAAGAAAAAAATTCTCCATAGCTTTCTTGTATTTTATAATACATAGTACATGCATGTTCATGGCTAGTATCAGTCCCTTAATTATATACAGAAGCTTCAAATGTAATAATCTTACTATGGTTATGATCATGACAAATATTTGTTGGATGATTCCTCCACAAGGGACTGAGTTTTCAGTTCTTATTAAGGAAAAATATTTACTTCTCAAATTTAATCACCATACCAAACATTGAACTAAAGATTACACTCACTATCATTTTCCTCAGGAAAACAATTGAGCTGGTAGAGGCCAGATCACACACCTAAAACCACACAGGGACTGGGTTTTCATTCAGCCCTCATTCAGTC
>CABHPH010124890.1:0-17350 GCA_902168325.1 Peromyscus nudipes
AAAAAAAAAAAAGTTTTATTGACCATCTCATTGAATCTGCTATAGGATAAACTGGTCCCAGCTCTTCTGGAGTTGACAATTCTTCCTACCTCTAAAGACAAGAGAGCCATCTTCTTAGTGTTCCTGAGGCAGGAATCACTGTGACATGATGGCAGCCCACAGCCTCATTATCTCTCCTAACCCTGAATGTGGGTATATGAGCAGACACTGCCAAGCCCTAAGACTTAAGACATGACCATGCTACCACATTCCATGAATGGGCTGCTTTTGTGAACAAACTGTCATTTATTTAAAACTGGTGGGAAAACCCACCACCTCCTTCAGGGATATGAAGTAGAATTTTGATCTAGCACCTTCTCTGTAGCTGCTTTTGGGGCTTGCGTCATTTTTCTTTGCATTTCCAGTGGGGATGAGCCCCTCTGAGGTTTCCCCTTAAACATGAAGCAGTATGGATTTGGGGAATTAGATGGCAGGGGCTGCTGTTTGCCCCTACCTAAAACTCAAGTGTTTAAATTGACTTAGTTACACATTAAGTTGGAAATCCTTGTTTATTGGAGTGTATTATGCTTTTGTTAATATATTAGATTAAATCAGATTTGATATTCTATAATGTTTATTTTTAAATAGCAATAAATAACTTATTTTTAGTAATATTTTGTTTTTCACTTTACTTCCAAATACTTTCTGAAATGAGTATATGGTGTGATTATAAAAGTGAGTCTTTCCAGTAAAAAGAATTGATTCTGAATATGCAGTAGTAGTTGGTACAGGATCTACTCAGCTGTATGTTTGCAAGGCTAGAAAACCCACATGTTATAAAGTTTGTGGGCAGGTGAGTGTTCCAGCAGGACCATGAGCCTCTAGATGGCTAGAAGTTTCAGTATGCAAGGAGGTTTTCCTTCTTAGTTTTTTTTTTTTTTTTTTTTTTTTTGGTTTTTCGAGACAGGGTTTATCTGTGTAGCTTTGCGCCTTTCCTGGAACTCACTTGGTAGCCCAGGCTGGCCTTGAACTCACAGAGATCCGCCTGCCTCTGCCTCCCGAGTGCTGGGATTAAAGGCGTGCGCCACCACCGCCCGGCCTCCTTCTTAGTTTTTAAGACTAGTGTATTGATACATAGCCCTGGCTGGCCTGATAAGTCAGTTTGACCTTGAACTTGTGGCAGTTTTCCTGCTTTGGTCTCCACAAGGCTAGCATTATAGGCATGCACTACTGTGTTGACTTCAGTAACGTGCTTGCCATGAAAGCATGAGGACCTGAATGCAGATTCCCAGCTTCCACGTGAAAAGCCAGGCACAGCAGCATCCGCCTATAATCCTCATGCTATGGAAGCAGAGACAGGCAGATCCCCAGAACTCACTGGTCAGACATTATCTCAAAAGTAAGGTGGAGAGTGATTGAGTCACTTCCTGAAAAAGGTTCCCTCAGTGAACCTTAATCTCACTGACTCAGCTAGACTGTCCAGCAAGCCTCAGGGATTCTCCTGTGTGCTTCCCCTGCACTAACATTACAAGTATGCACCATTACTGGCTTTCTCACCTTGGTGCTGAGTATCACACTCATTTTTTTTTTTAATGTGGTACAAGTAGTGTTGAATCCCTTAGGAAAGGCAACATTTGAGGGTGCTTTTGACTCCAATAGAATGTCTTTATGGGGCACATTCCAAGATCTAATAGGCAATGAATTGAGTTTATAAAGTGGCTTGTTACCCAGTGCATACCACATAGTTTTCACATCTAAGTAGTCAGTTTGTTAGCACTGACTACTGTATGACTACAGCTGGTCATACTGAATTAAACACAAGATAGTGTGGTTCCCTCGTGAATGGATCCTAAGAGGAATGAAAATACAGGGTGGGTGGCTTGTCCAGTCTCTGGATTGCAAGTGCTGAGTGGCACTTTGTAGCGTACAAATTTGTCTGAATACTCGGTAGAGAAGGACATTCATCCCAGCCTATCATGATGATTCCAGGCTGAAAAGCACTCCACCAGACAGGTGGGCCAGGAAGTTGTCAAGTTGGAGGATTCGAACACTGACCTGGGCTCTGAGAATTGACCAAGACACTAGATAAACATGGATTGACTGGCAAAACTGCTCCATTAAAATGACATTCAAAATATTGAGAAAGCAGCACTCAGGTCTGTCTTGTGATGGTCTTCTCTGAGACAAGCAAAGACCTACAGTGTCAAAGTGAAACAATTACCTATGAAGTTCTAATCTGCAGTCACAGTTGTCCAAGTCCTGTGCAAGTCCAGTGTTACAGACTTAAATTCTTTAATCAGTTTTCCTTGACCCCAAAAACAGTGCTGGGTACCAAACCTCTCCTAGAAAGGAAGTAGAAATTTCTGTTTTTGTAAAATTAGGTTGGAAAAATGCCTAAAATGGAACCAAATGCCTATGCATGGAATTTTCAAAAAATTTATTTTGTATGTATAATAACTATTTTGCCTGCATATATGTGTGTGTGACAGGTATGTGTCTGGTGCACATAGAAGTCAGAAGAGGGCAGTGTATACCCTGGAACTGTACTTAAAGACAGTTGTGAGCCATTATGTGGGTACTGGGAATCAAACCTGGGCTCTTTGTAAAAGCTGTAGGTGCTCTTAATCTCTGAGCCATCTCTCCAGTATAGAATTTTATTTATTTGAGGCAGGGTTAGGTATTTGGTAAAGGCTGGTTATGCTCACATATGATACCCAAGGTGAGAAAGCTAATATGGTGCAAACCTGTAATCCCAGTACTGGGGAAGCAGACAGGAGAATCCCCGAGGCTTGCTGGTCAGTCTAGCTGAGTTAGTGAGCTTAAGGTTCACTGAGGGAACCTTGTCTCAGGAAGTGGGAGGAATATAGTCCATGTCGACCCCTGTTCTATACACACACACACACACACACACACATACACACACACACACACACATCCATGGAGGTCAGGCATGGTGGCTCACACCTATAGTCCAGATATTCAGAAGGAAAGGGTAAGAAGATTACCACAAGTTTGAGACCAGCCTGGTATACATAGTTTTGTGCAGAGCTAGCCACAGCTATAAAGCAAGACTGATGGCTTACAACCATCTATAACTTCAGTTCCAGGGAATAGAACCTCACTTTTGCCTTCTGGCTGGCATGTACCTGGTACACAGGCATATATGCAGACAAAACATCCCCATGCATAAAATTGAAAAACAAACACAAAAATATCCATGAAGCTGTGTGGCACAACTAATCCCAGCACTCAGGAGGCTGAGGCAGGATTGCTATTAGTTCAAGGCTAGCTTGGGCTACATGAAAGTCACTCAGATCTCAACTACTCCTTCCTTACTTCCTCTCAACCTGGCTGGGATTACAGTAGGCTTGTGGCACCACACTGGCTTTTATAGCCTGCTAAGGATGGATGGAGTGCAGGTCGTCCTGCAAGCTAAGCAAGCATTCTACCAACTTAACTGCACCTTAGCCCCACAATTCCAGTTTTAACATCATATTTTGAGTTTTAATCTCTTTTCAACCTCTACAACTCTACTGTAAACTAATGGTTACAAGCTAAACTATCAACTCAATACAGATGCCTCCAAGGTAAGAATAACTAGTTCCCTAGTGAGGTAAAATATAAACTTGTCCTTTCTTCTGAGCCTACTTGAACCACTTTATGGGTTAAGCTAGGAAAAAAAAAAATCCCCTTGTAGAATTCTGTGAGCTTTATTGAATACATAATCATGTAATTGCCAGTTCATTCAAGTCAGAAGTCACATCACCCCTACAAATTCTTGTGACCTTTTGTGGTAAACTCCCATCCCTATCTTTGGGTTTATGCCAGATGTTTGCTATTTCTTCTGTTTCCCCTTTTCCAGAATGCTATAGAATTGGAGCTTTTGTGTTATGCTTTCTACTTATGTATGCAGGTACTTGCCCATGAGGAAGCTAGTTTTATAAGGGGATATTTTCCTCACTTGTTTCTCCACCTTATTTAAAATATGAAAATTGTTTGACCTGGGAGATGGCCACCACATCTGGGATATTCCAATAGGTGAGGGGCTTTTAGAACACCTGTGGTCAGGCCCTGCTGTGTCTATAAACAGAATAAGCTGTGCCAATCGAGATTAATACATTGTCTACTTTGAGTGTTCCATCAAAGTGAAAAGCCTGAATGATATCACAGCAAAGGAAAAGTTTCCCTGACTGCCAACCTCATGAATTTACTTGCTGAAAAAGGTCGCCTAAGCAACACCTAGCAAGTCATTTCTGCTTTTTCCACCATCGTGAGTGTCCATCATGGAGAAGTACCTTGTACAATGACCACTGCATCTAGTTGAAGACCACCCTGAAGAACTTTCCCAAGTCAAAGCCAAACATTGAAACTGGAGTTAAGATTGTCCTGCCAAAGATGGGCTTAATGATTGTATTGGGGGAAAATTGTGTTGATATGTCTACAAAAGCCAAGGTTCAGAGGCTCAGCCAGTCTGTGTAGATGCTCTCAAAGGTTCAGTCTTCTGCCATCTGTGTAAGTTCTCACATTGAGCAACAGTCAAATGCTTCCTGAATAGACAGCATTAAGTTTATTGTCCTATCCTTAGTGTCCCCCTAGTTTCAAGATTAAAGTGCCCCTTTGGCTGGAGGAGACTCATCACAAATTTGCATGTCATTGTGTAGGACCATGCTAATCTCTGTATAGCTCAAATTTTAGTATGTGTTGTCAAAGCAGGGGCTGGTTTTTACTTCTCAATGCTTGTAATGTTTATTTTGCAGTATTCTAGTGTACACCATTAGCCAGTTGGTAGGCTACTGTGGCTTTCTATTTGGGGAGCTCCAATCCCATACAAGTTTGAGTGAACGACTGATTTTACTTTTATAACTAACCACCAATGTAATTGCTTTGTCCCAGGTTTTACTAAACTGCACTTTTCAAGGAACTCTTTCTGCATGTTCCAACAACTTTGGTTATTTTAATACATCTGTATCATTTGTCAGTAAGGTGGAGAGTTGTTAGCAATGGAGTTCAGGGTCACAGGCAGAATATTTGTCTGCCCTGTGGGAAGCCCCTAACAATCTCAAGTACTGGCAAAAAGTTGGGTTTTGTTTGTTTTCCTCAGATAGTCTATGTAGCCCTGGCTGGCCGGGAACTATGTACGTAATAGGCTGCTTCTGCCTCTCCAGCGCTGGGAGTACAGGTGCGTGCCTCTGTAACTTAAGTATTTCATTGGCCATTGTGCAAATACTTGTCACTGAATCACTTTTACTTCTGATAAAATTGATTGGTGGCATTTGTTCCTTTGTACCCCACCCACTGGACTTTGTAACGGTGGATTTATTGTTTGGCCTCCCTGAAGACTTGACATTCCTTCTGATTTTCCCTTTTGTGACTCACTTCACTCTATCCCTTGTTCCCCTTCTTGTTAATGTATGTTAAAACCCACCTAGATCCTTCAAATCCTTTGTTGAAGAGAAACAAAAAAGGAAAAAAGGAATACTAGAGACTTTGCTGTGATTCAGGTACCTGAGATGACCCTGCAACTACAGGATTGCTCTACCTGGACCCTTTATCCTCTTCCTCCTTATGGAGATGTTAAAGGTTAGATCAAAACACTGGCTTGTTAACAAGAATTCTTGCATTCTATTGCATCCTTCCCTAAGAGAACTGTAAAACACTGAGCAATGGCAAGCTACTCTAAACATCAGAACACATTAGAAGTCAGAATACTAACAAAAACTCAGTTGGGTGTGGGGACTGCATGCCCTTAATCCAAACATTTGGGAGGTGGAGGCAGGAGAATGTAGAGGCCAGCATGCATGGTCTACACAGCAAGTTCCAGGCCAGCTAGTGCTACACTAGGAGATCCTGTCTTTAAGAAAGAAAATGGGGTTGGAGATTTAGCTCAGTGGTAGAGCCTAGCAAGCACAAGGCCCTGGGTTCAGTCCTCAGCTCCAAAAAAAAAAAAAAATTTAAATTTAAAAAAAAAAAGGAAAACCCATGCTTGAGTATAGCAAAAATATTTTGAAGTTTTTAAGTTTTCTTAATACATTTTGTGTATTATTACAATTGGTCAAAAAGTGTAGAATGGGATTGGAGAATGGGCCAGCAGTTGTTGGCTCTTGTAGAAGACCCAAGTTTGGCTCTCAGCAACCACATGGTGGCCTACAACTATCCATCTGTATCCATTCTAATTCCAGGTGATATGAAACCCTTTTTTTTTTTGGTTTTTCGAGACTGGGTTTCTCTGTAGCTTTGGTGCCTGTCCTGGAACTCACTCTGTCTAGGCTGGCCTTGAACTCAGAGATCCACCTGCCTTTGCCTCCCGAGTGCTGGGATTAAAGGCGTGCGCCACCACCGCCCGGTGATATGATACCCTTTTGACCTCTGTGGGCACTGCACATATGCGCTGCACATGCACACTCGTACACACAAAAAAAAATCTAGAAAATAAAATTTAAAAAGGTATGGTGTCACTAGGCATGGTGACATATGCATTTAATCCCAGCACACAGTTGGCAGAGGCAGGCAGATCTTTTTGAGTTCAAGCCCAGCCCGGACTCTATATAGTAAGTTCTAGGCTGGCCAGAGATACATTTTGTTTTTGTTTTTTTGAAACAGCGTCTCTGTGTAGCTTTTTGGTGCCTGTCCTGGAACTTGCTCTGTAGACCAGGCTGGCCTTGAACTCAGAGATCCGCCGCCTTTGCCTTCTGAGTGCTGGGATTAAAGGAGTGTGCCACCACCGCCCGGCGAGATACATTTTTTTTTTTTTAAAGAAAAATGTTGTATTGCCAATAGTATTTTAAAATCATCCCAAACCACATAATTATAAAGTAAATTTCTAATTTTTAAAAAGTATGCAGGCAGCCGGGCGGTGGTGGCACACGCCTTCAATCCCAGCACTCAGGAGGCAGAGGCAGGTGGGTCTTTGTGAGTTCGAGGCCAGCCTGGTCTACAGAGCGAGATCCAGGAAAGGCGCAAAGCTACACAGAGAAACGCTGTCTCAAAAAAAGTATGCAGACAATGCCATTGTTTCCTTCCCTAAAGAAGATACAACTTTTAGATGTCAATAAACACTAGTTGGTTGCTGAGTACTTTGTGTGGGATTTTTTTTGGTGTTGAGATAGATCATTTCTGCTTCTTTGAAAGCATGCTTTTAGGCAACAAATTCCATTTTGTCACCAACAGTAAACTTAGGCAAGCTTTTTTTTTTTTGAGACAGGGTTTCTCTGTGTAACAGCCCTGGCTGTTTTGGAACTCGCTTTGTAGACCAGGCTGGCCTTGAACTCACTGAGATCTGGATCTGCCTCCCTCTGCCTCCTGAGTGCTGAGATTAAAGGTATGCACCACCATTGCCCAGCTAGGCAAACTTTCATATCAAGTAATCTCTCACTATCTTCATGAAGCACATGACTTATGCAATGAAAAGTGATTTTTAAGATCCTCAACTCAAAACTTTATTTCATGGCTGAGTAGAATACACAGAGAGCTGTACAAGGAACAGTCATTAGGCCACATCAAATCTGCCAACCTGCCAAAGTAGTTTAATTCAAAACAAAACCAAGAACGGCACAGTAGGTGAACTGACTGCTTTTCTTGGTGGTTGTATGCCAGAGAAATGAGGTGGCAAAAGACCAGCCAAACAGCTGAAGAAAATATACCCACATCCCAAGTCAGCCACTTACATCATCCCTTACATCAGATATGGTGAGTATTTTCCACTAATACTGTAAGTTCATCCTTACTGGACACATGGACAGCGCCCACACTGTACGTAGTGAATTGAGTAACAAACAACATTAATCCCACAGTGCAAGAATTTACTGCAAAGTACCTTTAATGTGTTTGCACCTACAGCAAGCATTAGGATTTGCTCATTCGGGCACCGTAAGTTAGGTGTGTAGCAGTACCCATCAGACACTGAGTCATCCCAACCAGTATTAATCCAGGTGAATAGAAAACTGAACAAAACAGTTCTGAAAAAGGGTGCATTCACAAACCCAAAAGTTTAATTTTTTTCAATCAAAGGCTTCCACTTACAATTGTTTCGTTAATGATAAATAAAGACAGGCTAAACATCCTACTGAGTCAAGTAATTCATCAAACCCAGGTTTGAATTATTACCATGTTACTGTTCAGCAACTCCATCCAAATAAACATTGATACTGCATTCTCAAATAGAAAAGAAAAAGGTAGAGCTGCGGCAAATGCTTCAGTTGGCATTCTGAGCATTTAAAAGAAACACCCCGCTCTGCATCCCTTCCACTGCCACTCTGCTTTGATAACGTGAATCTGTCACATTTTACTTCAACAGATAAAGCACTCTGCTGAGAATATAAAAAGTTATAAAAATGTAATCATAAAAGACTAAATATTGGTAGGCATGTCAACTTTCTTTTAATAAAAACAAAAATAGTCATTGTTATCTATTTAAATAAGTATCTTGTTATAGAGTGTTCCAGTTATTGAAAAAGGGCCCTTAAAAAACCCAACTGCCTACGTTTAAACCCTACCCCTCTTGCCCTTTAAGACAGACCCGAGGGAAGAGTCATTTAATGTGCAAATCGGCAAAACAAATGTGGAGGAGCAGGGACTTGAAATGATGTTCCCAATCAATTCGTGGTTTATTCTTTTACAGTATCAACCTTCAAAAAGTAAAATAACCAAAGACACCTTAAGAATACACAAACAGACCTTCATCTTTGCATTCCTTTCCAAACACAAAAAGTATGTACAGCATGTTTAATAATATGCAATATGCAAAAGCTTTGTGTTGCTATTAGCAACATCTACCCCACCCACCCTCCTTATTCACAAGTGTACCTCTACTAAACACAATTACATCACTAAGCCTGTTAGTTTGGGGGTCTTAAATTTGTTAAAACTGGAAAATCTTCGTGTAAGGGCTCCACTCATTTGATTCAAGGCTATAGACTTCCACCGTATTCAGAAATTCATTGCCATCAAATCCTCCCACTGCATAAATGGTGTTCCCTACAGTTGTGATCCCAGCATTGCTTCTCGGTGACGTCATATTTCCCATCATCTTCCATTCATTTCTAGTTGGATCATACATCTCCACACAACTGATGGCATGAGAGCCATCAAAGCCACCACCTACAAACAGTTTTCCTAAAAAAGAAATAACAGTCATTCTAGAGAGGCTCAGAAAAAAAACAAAAACCCAAAACCCTCAGTAGGTTTTAGGTAGAAATGCCTGCCTATTCTGTTAAAAAAATAAAATAAAAAATAAAGGTTTCAATTAAATACCTATGTAGGTATTTAACTTATTTGACTTACAATGTCACCATTTAGGAAGCCAAGACTGGGGACTACCAGTCTGAGGTCAGCCTGGGCTACATAGTGAGACTTTGTCTTACAAAAAGAAAGAAAAGGTCTGTGTAATTGTGGCAAGGATACTGGGAACCATGGATATAAGATGAGTTAAATGGACAATAATCCATTCCTACAGAAACTTAGGCAACTACAGAGAGAAAAGGGCAGAAACGGAACCTTCTTAAGCACATCTCCCACAATTCTCTGGCAATTACTACTGTGATTATTTCACAGATGAAGAATTAGAAGGTAGAAAACGTGCCTAAAGATGTGAGTGACTACTAACTAGCATAGTTCTGTCTATTCAGAGTTGTCACAGAGGGCCGGGGGTATATGGAGGTTAATGTTAGAACACTTGCCCAGAAAAAAGTAAGGCCCTGGTTCAAACTAGTACCACAAAAAAGGTTACAGAAAACAGACCAGATGACTAAACTTCTAAAGCTTTCATCTGCATAAAATTTTTGGTACAGATGTCGCTTCCAGAAACACTTATGACTACTTCCAAGTTCTGTGCAAAGTAGATATTCAATAGTTAAATATACTGTAACAAAATTTCAGTAATAAACTCTGGGGAAACAACCTTCACTTTCTATTACTTAGAAAATTCTCAGATTCACTCTCTATTACTTAGCCGGCTTGCATGTGTGCGGCTGTAACTACACTGACAGGGCTCACAAAAGGTTGAGGGTTGGGTCAGGAGCTGCTAACTGCTGTGTCAGCATACTTAATGCTGACTAGCTGAGCCACAATCCTGCTAAGATTCAGCTTTGCTCCAAATCATGTTAACTAATTACAGAAATAGACAGTAAAGCAATCAATAAAGACTCTGTGAAAGGACAACTGTCTATATAACAAAACTTAATTGTTTTGGAGAGATTTATTATGCTTTGAAATAAAATTTTTAAAATTACTATCCTTAAAAAAAGTCAACTCAAAAGCCAGGGCTGCATTATGGATACAGGTCACAGAGGGAAATCTGGAACTTGGTTAAGAATACCCACCAAGAGATGGGTAGATGAATATATGTAAGTTACATAGCAGACACTTAGGGAAAGCATCCCTACTCCCTTTGTGTCACAAGAGACAGTGCATATGAATTTTAAAAAATTGTAATTATTGTGTGTATGACGTGTTCAGGTACACGCTACAGAACACGTGGAGGTCAGAGGACAGCTATGTGGACTCAGTTCTCTCCTATCTTTACATGGGTTGCGGGGAATCCAACTTAGGGTTTTTGCCAGTAAAGCAGGCATTCAATCTGCTAAACCATTTCACCAGTCCCTGCAATCTGTACAAGTGTGTAAGTGACCCTTTTTGGAATTCTGGAACTAACGCTTGCTACTTCATACTATTTACCTCTCCGAATCTGGATACTCACCATCAAGAACAGCGACTCCAGCTCCTCGCCTAGCCACATTCATGGGTGCAATTAAAGTCCAGGTGTTATTTTCAGGATTGTATCGTTCTACTGTGTTCAGACAATTCCAAGATTCTGCTCCTCCAATTATATACAAATAACCACCAAGTTCACAAACTGCAGACTGGTGTCTACCTATAAAAATCAGGGCAAACCAGGATTATTACTAGTTATCAAAACTGTAAATATGTACTATAATCTATTAATTCACAGGTCTTTAAAGAACTACAAGTTCAAGACTAGCCAGTTTGGTCTACACAGAAAGTTCCAAGCTAGTCAGGGATACTAGCAAAACCCTATTCCCCCAAACAAAACAAGAAGACCAACTTACGAATGTTAAGAGGAGCACAGCTTGTCCACGACTTTGTAACAGGATCAAACACATCACAATTCTTCAGGCCTTTTTGACCATATGGATCGGAGCCACCAACGATGTACAATTTCCCATCCAGAGCACACACTCCTAGGACAGTGAAAGATGTGTTAATAACCTAATCACAAGGACTAAACACTGGCTGTCTCAGAAGAGAAGTGTTACTACCTGCATTGCAACGGTTAGTTCTCAACTCTGGAACAGGGGTCCAGTCATCAATGCTTGGATCATACGTTTCTCCACAACTCAGGTCATCTGAGTGTCCATTTGATCCACCGACCACATAGAGCTGTCCCTATATCAAAAGTAGTAAGTGAGAATTTCCCCTGGGAAGTTCTAAGGAAAAAAAAAAAGCTACAAGGGTTGTTTTTACAGCACATTGTGCTTACCATTAGCACAGCCATTTGAAAGCGGGCTCTTGGTGTTCTCATGGGAGCAAGGAAGGACCAATGATCTGTATGTGGATCATAGCATTCAACTGTTCGAAGACATTCCTCTCTGTTATAACCACCTGGTAAAAGAATCATAAAAACTTGTGAAACGGGATCAGAAGGACTAGATTTTCCCCCTAGAGGCAGTGGACATCTTACTGTGTCTCCCAGGCTGATCTTAACAGTTGTTATCCTCTTATTTCATCTCCCAAGTGCTAAGATTAAAAACTATGTGTCACCAGGCCCCACCAGGATGTCTTTAAGTAAAGTGCCCAATGAGGAAGGTATTTAACTAAACGTTCGTAATAGTCAAGGAGTAACATTATCTAGGTGAGCAAACTGCTTACTCTGGCTTGAAAATTAGGAAGTTGATCTATTCTGTAGTTTAACATATGGGTGTACTACATACAGCACTTGGCCTAGCAAGCACTGAGGCCTGGGTTCAAGCCCTAGCATACCACCCCCATTTAATTTAAAACAGACACTGACCTCCTCTAACCAAAACTAGGCATACTCAATAGCAGTTGTTTCCGCCTTGAAATAAAGCATATTGAGTCCTCTCATCCCAAATCTGCACACCCCAAGTCAATATAAATGCTCATCTCCAGACCCGTCTGTCACACTCATCATTCTGTTCTTACCTGCAGCTATGAGTTTGCCATTCATCTCTGCTGTCCCTAGCCCAGAGCGCGCATACTGCATGGGAGACATGGGCTTTTCTAGGAGCTCATCGGGCTGCATCTCAAAGCTTAAACTCTTGCTCAGTTTTGGAGTACTTGTTGGTGAGCTCTGTGGACTGTTCCGCCCATGGAGGAAAATGACACAGAATGTACCATCCAGCACAGCCAGGCACAAGTAAGTGTTATCTGTGAACACAAGAGCTTCGTGTTTACCATGGAACTATTAATACTTGGGGGAGGTTAGAGGATTCTGAATTGTATTCCAGTCTCCAGATCAGAACATTCTGCTATGGTTTTCCATATATCATTGCTCTGCGTTTTTCCTTAGTCAATCTCAAGGTAGTAAACTGACAACTATCCTTACAAATAGATAAACTGAAGACAAACTTACTTGAAGTCTTTTCAGAAGCAACGATTTTCCACTCATGCTTAGGACTTTGCATTGAAGCATTTGGAGAAGAGAGACATCCAGTGGAACCGCCACTTATCTGCTTATGGCCATTCTCACGGGGTGGCTTTTTCTGCAAAATCAAAAGGCAGCTACAGAAACCTACCAGAGAGCATTCCTGCTGTACCTTTGTTCCTGAGCTATTGTGCAACACTGCCAATACACTGAGCGCCTTCCACCTACACAGCACACACTCAGGGCAGTACACTGAACACAAACCAACACTGTCCAGCCGACAAATTCCTGCCACACTTACACCACCACTTAAAAATGAAACCACTGTATCTACACAACTGGCTGCTCAGAAAGATCAATTTAAACAATTCAAAAAACATGCTACAGATCAACCACCAGAATGATATCTCAATATGGGGGCAGGAAGGAGAAAAAAAATACATCTCATCTGCCCTATGCACGAAACTATCAACCTAACCAAACTGTCTATAATAGCATCCTTCATACAATGCCAACAAAGAATGAGCGCACACAGATCCTGCCAATCTCTTTGAAAGCATTTTACAGGGAAGAAGTGTCAATCATTAGAAGTGTACAATTTGGGGCTGCTTATTGATACTGTAAAAACCAAACACACACACTGAGTAATCAGAAATGAAGTAATACTAAAAGAACCATTCGCAAATTTGTAATATAGGAACAATAACAAATGATTCTCAGAGAATTCATATACTTTGTGTATGAGCTTCTTTTGTAGATTGCTTTCAACTACCTTAGCTCCTGCCCACTTCCAAGAGAAAGGATCATATAGAATCATGAGTGCTGGGTATGGTGGTGGTGGTGCACACCTATAATCCCAGCCTGAACCACACAGTGATGCTGAACCTTAAAATGTCTGCCATGAAAAGAATCGGCACCACACTTTAGTACCTGGTAAACTCTGCTCACCCACTCACCCTGGTCCCCAGGGACAGACTGCACAAACATGTACAGTTTCTAAATGGAAACTTATATTGTTGGTGGAAACAAAAAGCAACAGAGAAACAGTAAAAAAAAAAAAAAAAGATTGTGATTTTTAAAGATTATTGCAAGATACATTAAAATCTCTACCTCAATCTGTGGAAAGGAGTTCTAAGTATCACAAAATAACAGACGGTGCTTATACTAAAGAGGCTTTACAAGCAATAAAATCGCTCTAACATAAGAACTGTAACTGAGAGAAAATGAACATGAATGTGAACAACACGATACCACTAGAGACTACTGGCATTATTTGACAAATGTGCCTGATACACAAGTCTTCACGACCTCTTACACACAGAATCCATCCCTATTTTATTATCAAATCTTCCCAGAAGATTTGAGAGTCACTATTTTTTTTGGCTTCCACACTTTCCTTTTCCTTAGGTAGCTTTTACAGCTTGAGTAGATCCTAATTACATTCCTACTTTCCAGGCTTCTTCTCAACATGCTTTTCTTATTCTGAAATCTATGGTATGACCTCTCCTTTTCTGCTTCATGATCTCTATTTAGGACATTTTAACAAAACAGAAAGGTAAGAATCCCACACATCCCATAACCTTCTCAAACCTTCCTAAACCACTTTTTACACCCACCCTCAACCTTTGGCTATCTATGTATAGGTTCCCTTGTGTCTTTACATTATTAATTAAGCCCCTCATCATTCTTGAAAACTTAAACTATTACCTGCAATAGTCTCCAAACTGCTCTCACAAGCTTTAATCTACCCTCTGTGACTAACCATAAAAAAAAGCAAAGTCCAAGCCAACAGTTTTGGAAAGTTAAAAAATGCAAATCTGTTGGGATCATATAGCCCAGAGACACACACCTACCAATTAGCCATTTGCTATGATTAACGAATCCCAACTAGAAATAGAACTGAGCACATCTCTAAACTTTCAAAATTCATTTTAATGTATGTATGTTTACCACTCAGTGTTCTTGTCTAAATTCTTCTTGCTGTGCAGGTGGCTCAGTGGTAGAGCATCCGCCTGTCATAGGCACAGGCCCTAGCTTTTTCTGACTCCCAGCTCCACACAAAAGTAATAAAAGTAAAAAACCAAAGCTCTTCTTGCCACCTCTAGGAAAAAGCACTGGTTGTACAGGCTTACTTTTCCAGTAGAGACTGCCAACCCCTTGGGCAGATAATCTTCTAAAGCTTCCTCTAAGACAAAGCCTCTAATCCCAAGCCTGCTCTACAAGTCGCCCTCCACCTCCCGTCCACCACAGGCTCCCTTCAGGCCTTCTTCTGGTAGCTGCTCTTCCCAGACTGTATTGTTTTACCACCTTGGTAAGGTCCTGCAACAGAAGCTGCATAGGCTGTGTGTCCTCACATCAAGAATCATAACCTGCCACTGACTGACATTCACTCTTCTGCCATTAAAAAGTCTTCTTTACAAGTCTTAACTTAGTGTTTACAGTTAACAGAGAAAACAACCCCAGATGCTCCAAGTACAAAAGCAAACATGGCTGTTGGTTAACTCAAGTCCCCAAATTCTTTAGAAATACTACCACCACCACCACCACCGAATACCACAAACAGCTACCATCTGATAACATAAGCACACAAGTCAGTACACTACCACTGACTCATCCTTTAAAGGAAACACTCCGTGATCGATCTGAGTTTACTCTCCAGCATATCCCTTCACAATGCTGAGCAAAAGCCAAATAAAAATACACATTGCATAACTACTTCATTAAAAATTCCAAACAGGCAAAATATGTTTGTGTCCCAAGTTAGGACAGTATCTTTCTTTGACTGAAAAGGGGTAGGAGAATAGCTCTGGGGCACTAGGGTTCTGATCTCTATAGAGCATGGTCTAGTGACTGATCACGGGGACAGTCACAATGTGTTTGTGCAGCTGCTGGGGTGCTGCTCAGTGTTGGAAGGCATGAAGTATAGGCAGGGTACTGGATTTAATCTCCAACACGCAAAAACAATAAAGGGTGTTACTTTTCTGTATACTGTTGGCATCTAAGTTGAAATTGTTTATACGCCTCAGATGTTTGGTCTCTATTGTTAAAAAGGTATCCAAATTAAGTATGTGTTTAATAATAGGTTACAAAGGTAACTCAATCAGCACAATGTAACTAAACTGCTTTAATACATTTTGCCCAAGAAACATCCAGATCACATTGTAACACTTGATCAACATTGTATAAACTTAACATTATAAATCATGATACCATTTCTATTTCATGAGAGTTCAGTAATTAAAGAAATAGTCAAAGTTTCTTTCACAGCCATCAACAATCTAAGACTACTGTATCTTTTTAAAACTGGTCCTATTAGTCATGCGTGTTACAAATAACTTTAAAAAAAATCTAACCAAAATAACAAAAACCTAATATAGTGCTTCATTTTACTGTTCTTATTACTAGTTGTGAACTGTATTTGAGAGAAAAGGTGTAAACGGGACTTGTCTAATTTGCTGAGTAAGCGTCTACTGGTGTGGCAGAAATGCTGGAAGCTCTAAAATATAATTGTTTTCTCCCCCAAATGCTGGTCTCTGTCCAGTTATAACAATGAAATTCGTCCACTTTCCTTTATTAAAGGAAAATTTAAGTATGCTATCAGATTTTCCAGTTAACTTTGAACCTGAGGTTACCTCAGACTGTGCAATGTGTACCTGCACAAACTGAATGTGGTCATCATCACTGCCAAACACCTCAGCCTGTCCATCTAGTGGGTTCCCATCAAGCAGCTTGTGATCAGCTGAGTAGTACAAGGTTTGAACCTGCAAAACAGCAACAGAACACCCATGTGGCTACTGTCACCATGGCTACCCGCTAGTATGCAGATTACAATGGCCTCAAGGTAACCTCCAGTGTGCTTCTTGACATCTTACTCTGGCAGGATCCCGAAGTAAAGAAAAACACGTCATGGTGGTAAAAATGTAAAAAGCAAAACCAAAACAAAAAACCAAAACGAAACAAAAAAATCAAAATCAAATACAAAATCTTCTAATACTGGCTGGAGAGTCCTTTGGCTTGACTGGCTTGAAAGAAATCTTCATTGTTCTCATAGCTTCTATTATTATATGACATTAAGAAAAAAAGGCATAGTACAACACATATATTCTTAAATATACATAGTCACAATAAAACACTAAATAGTTTACACTTTTGAGGACAAATGGCATGGTTTGAATAAATGTACTTCTCTCCTGTAGGTAATATTAAAAAAACACATAAAGAAACAAATCAAGTTGCAGTCTTCCTCCACAGATGCAAATACATGACCAATGCACCTGATCCCATGTGGGAAGTCACAGAATTTAAAGAGCACCTGCTGGCCTTTTCAGAATGCAGTAATGGGAGTGGCTGAGGCCTAACAGAGCAGGTAAACTTTAGTGACCGTGGAGGGCTCCGAGTCACTCCAATGCTCTAACTGACACATGGACTAGCCCCAACTTTTCCATCAAATTTTGTGTATTTTTAAAAAAAAACAGCCCCAAGTTAATTCTCTGTATGAACACCACCACTGAAACACCACCACAAAGCTTTAGAGTAAAATCCCTGTAAAGGAGTAAACACCATTAAATCATCATCGTCCTCTGCCCACAGCAGACTTTTCTTAGGAGAAATGGGGCAGGGCTGCTGCTTCTTTACGTGTCAATACACTTGAGGTTTCTTCTCGGCTCTTCAGTCTTGGGGATCCTAGTTTTGTTAATAAACCTATGGGGAGATAAACCAACGGGGAGGAACAACCATTAGAAGCTTTACCTA
>CABHPH010124891.1:4223-19132 GCA_902168325.1 Peromyscus nudipes
TCTCTCTCTCTCTCTCTCTCTCTCTCTCTCTCTCTCTCTCTCTCTCTCTCTCTCCTTGCCTTCTCTGTGTACATGTTTCTCTTGTTGCTACCTCAGTTTCTCCGCCTCACCTCCCCTTCAATTAGGCATTAAGTGCACTTGTAATCTGACATGGAGCTGCAGTTGTAGAACTAGATGGCATAAATGTCACATGCAACATTGAATTCCAGGAAATCAAGGAGCTAAACTGAGTCAAATTTGTGTTATTTTATGAACATGGATTATACATAGACACACTTTCACATTTGAGTCACAAACTCGGCAACTATAGAAGTCTGATGAGTCAGATATGTACCCTTTAGTAAAAGGCTATTGTGTGCTTATTAGCTGTTCAAATATTTTTCTAGATACCCACAAACCTTTTTAATGCCTACATTAGAATAAGGTTAGCAAAATCTATGTATGTACTATCTTCTTATTTAGGATGAACTTTTTTTTCCCTTTAAGCACGATATATTTATCACATATAGATCTCCTGGTATCTTGGAAGAGGAAGGCATAAAAACCATCATCTAAAAGCATTATATGTACATATCCAAAATGAGAATGTTCCTTTGATTTCCAATAGTAAATAATGAAAATGTTCTGATGCTACATATTCTTAAAGAGAATTCCTGTGACTTTTGTCCTAAGCATTGTTTTCATTTGCAAAGGTCACACATGAGACTAAATGTGGATGCCTGATTTGTGATCCTGTTAGTTTAAGTGAAATTCTTTCAATAGGAGTTTTCCACAATAAATGTGAAGGTATTTTGGGAATAAGTCTTATGAATACCTGAGATTAATGACTAATGGTCCCAATTCAACATGACAAGTACTGAGACGGATGATTCCACCTCGCCCACACATTTTTGCTTTAAAATTCTTTACTTAGTTTTCTGGAATGTTGTGTGGAAAACCATCCTTTGAAGGAACAAAATACTGTAATTATCTTCAAAAGTGTATTTATGGCTAGATTTAAATCGAAGATAGGTAGGTGGAGAACCTAAAAAATCATAGATAATAAGAATAAAAACAAGTTTTATACTGCATGCCCCATAAGTAACTTTTACTGCATACCTTTTCCTGGTTGCACTGACTCAGTGTAGTATTTTACTATTTAATTGCAATAGCTTGTCTACTCATCAGCAGAATAACAATATAAGCAAAGAAATTGGTACCATGAACTATTTTCTTCACCTGCAATTTAAAAGATACACTTAAAAATTTTGCTTTGGAAGTTCTATAACAAAGTGTAAGAGGGATGGTATTATCACAGTTTGTTATAGAATTATTTAGGTATTTCAAACAGTGTTGCATATTTTGGATCAAGGTCTAACTTCCATTTCACTTAAAATATATATTATATATGACGTATTTCAATATAAAATTATCAGTTCTTTTTCAAGATAGGGTGTCACTCTGCAGCCCATGCATGTTTGAAATTCATAACTTTCAGCCAGAGCCTAGGATTACAGACATAAATCATATATGGCTTAGTTTTTTAGATTAGTTTTGAAATAAGTGGCTTTGGAGGACAATGGACACAGCGAAGTGTATGTACAAATAATTTTCTTTCAAATGAAATGCAGAAGTAAAACTATAGAACCTGTGATTTGGTAAAAGTACTTACCACATAAGCCTGACATCTTGACTTTGATCCCTGGGAAGAGAAAACCCTTGTTTCACACATGTGCCCTGAGCATGCCCACCCACCCACCCTCTCTCTCTCTCTCTCTCTCTCTCTCTCTCTCTCTCTCTCTCTCTCTCTCTCTCTCTGTCTCTCATCTGACACACACACACACATACTCATGCACACACACAAACAATTATTTTTAAATGAAGTAAAACTCCAAATACATGTTACAAAATACTACCTATGATATATTTTCCATATTATCTCAATATTTGACATATAAAACAGAATAGAACTAATTTGTCATTTTACTGCATTTTTCTACCAATATTTTATGTTTACAATTTCAGTTTAATAGATAAAATGTTATGATTGCCATCATAGGACAACTTTCATCTCACAAGTTAAGCTCAGAGCTATGTTCACACATAAAAACCTGGTAATAAATCAGAATTATCTTAGCATATGAAATGCTACTCTAACATGATAAGCAAGTTGGTACATTCAAACTCATTGGAGTAGAGACACTTCACAAAGCTTAATTGCCACATGTAGAAAACAATACACAAACACTTACTAAGATCCTTTTACCTATTAATTAGAATTTGGAAGATGGTATGAATTGTGACTTTTTAAATTGAGTATAAAAATAATCATGGAAGTCATTTTAAATCAGGCCATTGAACAAATTTTAATTATCGTAATTGAGAACTCTGATTTCAGCTTCCTATTTAATGCCTACCTAATGAAATTCTTTCTATATTTGACATTTTTCTTGCAGAAAGAATGAATGATAAAAGCTGATTTTGGTATACCAGCTATTGGTTATGTACAGGCTGTCTTGCCCTAAAAATTATGTGTCAGCAGAATCTCTGAGCTACACATTTTCCCATGCAACATTCACTTCATCCTTAAGTACTGAAATACAATCAAATGGTCTGGTAAAAATTTTAGTTAGACTGTATTCCTGAACAGTTCTAGAAAAGATATATTCACAATTGCTTTATTGAATAAATACACACATTTCTACTTATTAACTGCAGATGTCAAACAGTATTGAATTATAGGCTAGGGAACTCTTGTACTAGGAACAGAAAACATTCACCAAACACTTGACAGACATCTAGCATCATTCTAAGCATATTGCTATCCTTATACAACAAATGGTTTTCAATTTTTTCAGTTATCTACGTTTAAGTGACAAGGAAAGAGGCAAAGCAGTCAAGACACCAACTCAAGATAACATAGTTTGTAAGTGGCAAGCTGTCAATTCTCTTGCATTCAATCCATTTTTGTGTCAGTGTCTAGAAAATAATTATTTTTGTGTTGGGTCATCTTCACCTCCTACCCCAACTCAAGGTTTTGTACATACTAGGCAAAGGCTTTGCTATGGATCTTCATCTTTAGCCCACTTCCTTTGCTTTGTTTTATTATGCAGGCACCTAAGCGCATCTTGCTGCACGTATCAGATTGATGTGAGCAGATTACCTGTCTTACTCCTCTACCCTTCTTTTCTCCCCTCTTACCTCTCCCTCTGGTCCATTTGCTCCGCTGGACAATTTCACATCTGTTTTCATATAATCTGTACATATATGGTTTCCACGCCTCACACAGCAGAGAAAACAAACCACATTTATCTTTCAGAGACTAACTTAACAACTACAATGTTGACACTTAATCAAAAGGAAAATGCAAAGATGACTTCCTACTCAGATATAAGCAGTAAAAAGGGAATTAAGAATTCTTCTGGCCGGGCGGTGGTGGCGCAAGCCTGTAATCCCAGCACTCGGGAGGCAGAGCCAGGCGGATCTCTGTGAGTTCGAGGCCAGCCTGGGCTACCAAGTGAGTTCCAGGAAAGGCGCAAAGCTACACAGAGAAACCCTGTCTCGAAAAACCAAAAAAAAAAAAAAAAAGAATTCTTCAGAGTCTAATGTACTGTCAGTAATCTACTAATGGGAACTCAATATATATGATAAATGTATTCTTCCAAACTCAAGTTTATGGATTATATTAAATTTTGAATTAAATATATAAATTTGTGGCCGAGGGTTGATTAATACACCCTGCACCAATCCCTCAGACAGTTATAATGACATTACCATGTGTTTGTATTTAGGCAATTTACAAGAATAAAATATATTCAGAAGCCAAATATTCTTTTGCAAAAGTAGCCTGTAATTAATTCATGACTTTACTAAAGAAGAGAACTGAATAAAGAGTGGGTTCATTTGAAGTTACTGGTAGAATCTTAGTTTGATAAATATGCATAGTAAAATGCCATGTAAATGACAGACTGCCCTTGTCATTAGACTTATATTCTTTCCTTGATTTGTGGAAGAGTTCCAGGGAATAACTGTAATGTCAGTTGTGTCTACTGTGCAAGACTCTGTATGGCTCTGAATACATTGTGGGCAAAACCACAGCGATGTTGACACTTCTATTTTCATATATTCCCATTGGTATAAAGAAAAAGAAAGAAAATACACAACAATGTTTTTTTTTGTTTTTACCCAAACCATGGGTGATTCTTTACAAATGAATCTCATCAATTTCAAATCAGTTTAAATGAACATCCAATAGAAACAGCAATAGAGATTACATGCAAATATACCTATATGTCTAGCTTTGAAATCACAAATGCTTCATTCTAAGGAAAATTAAAGTTACTATTAATCTTACCAAATATTAGAGGAGCATTTTGCCATGTTAATGGTAAGCTATACTTTTAAATGAGCAGACTACAGGTTCAGAAACATTCAATTTGTAATATTTCACCCCCACATTTGACTTTGACATTAAGACAAAATAAAGTCTTAATTTGACTTTTTTCACTGTTCCCTTATGACTGACATTTCACCATATGATATCTATTGTCAATCATCAAGTTGATCTATGATGACTTTAAAATATGGAATAAAACTTAATGTATAAATAATTTAAAATAACACAAAACCTTCAGAATATTCCTTTAATAATTACAATTATTAACTGTAGTTATTGGCATTACTTATATAAACTATGTTTTTAAGAAGCTGGCAGGTACAATAATAGGCTGAGACATTACCATTATTCACAATTGGCAGTTCATTGCAAGTAGCACTGTGATCTCATTTTTAAAAATTATGATGGCCATATTCACTTTCAACATACTTGAGAAAGAATCCAATATGAACTTGTCACAGACCTGTTCACAGGAAATGAATAATGGCAGCTCTAAAACATTTATCTTTTCATTCTTTTTCAATGACAGAAATGAAAAGGGCCACTCAAATTTATATAAAGATGCATCAGATCTTCTTGAGGTTTTGTTAGGAATAAAATGCACCCACCATAAGATCTTTATAAGAGAAAAGTGTCAAATCTGAAAGGGAGGTATCTTGGAAAGAAGAGTGTATTTGAAATAATCCTCCACAGCACCTGGATAAATTCAAATGAATATTTCGTAGCAGTCCTGGAATAAATAAATTCCCATGTGGGCAGCGGTAGTAAGTGTGTGGTAGAGCACTTGCCCAGGACATTGAAGGCTATGTGTTCAATCCTTACTACCACAAAACACAAATTCATATATAATCACTCATGCTAGTAATCAGTTACTTTCAAGAGCATGTCAGCTGTATATCTTGTGAAATTTATTTAGTTTCTCTGTAAAATAAATATTTCTTACATATAAAACAGATAATAACATTGATACATAGATTGGCTGAAAAAAAAGTTATTACAAACCTTCCTCTAAAATAGATTAAGTTCATTCTCCATCAGGGATATTCTGTGTATTTTATTGTACAGTTCTGGAAAATATAACAGCTATATGCACACATACATTGAAGTTAAATGCAGAAATAGAAATTATTTGGTGATGTTACAGCTTGCTGTACTTACATGGACTGTTTGGCCATGTTTCTGGACCTTAATTAACTTTAAATTTTCAATATTAAAAGCAGTACAACTGCTGTTAGAAAGTTATTTTAGTAAAACTGATAATAGTCTGGAAATTCATTTGACTTCATCCTTAAGATTAGTAGGAGTGAAATTTCTACTTGCCTTTGAATAGATAGATAGACATTAAATTTTATGATTCTTAACTCTCCAACTAGAAAATTTTCAGGCAAATATCTGTTTGCTGTTTCCAAACAAATCCATTTCAAATACATGTAACTGTTTACAAACTTTCAAGAATAATACTTGTTATTACTGACATTATTATTATTGCTATTGGTGATGGTGCTGCTGGTAGTGGTGGTGGTGCATGTTTGTATAAAGACAGCATATGTCATGGAGAATGTACGGAGGTCAGAAAACAGCTTTCAGGAGTGAACTTTCTCTTTCCACTGTGGTTTTTATGGGTTGGACACATACCATCAGACTTTCACAGAAAGTCATTTTACAGGATAAGCCATCTTGTCATCCCCAATGATATCTGCCTCTTAAGCTTGCCAATGAGGATATAATTGACCTACTACACTCTGTCTCACTTTAATGATCTGAATAAAGTAGAAGTTAACTTCAGTTTTGTATGGACTTTATACTGAATAATGAATTTTTAGGAACACATTGGGAAATATATTATTTCTCCAAATTTTTAATTTGTTTTATGGCTCATTTGCATTTTTTTCTATAACTGTTTTCAATGATAGGGATGTGAATTAATTAATTTTCTATCTATACATGTTACATAATATAATATTAATCTAAACCAACATAGATTACAAAAATAAGATTAAGAAACAAAGTCATTCCACTTATGAAGGAAGCTATATTCACCATGCTACCACCAGCAGGTCAATATACTTTGACTTTCTATTCCTACAAATTTCGAGAAAACTCCTGAACTCTGCCTCTTTTCAGGGTCATTATCCTGTGAATAAGATGCAAATAAAATCAGCAAAGTAGGAAGCCATGCATCATTTGGTATTTAATACTCCTTTAGTCTTTCTTTTTATGGGGAATTGTAACTAGTGCTGTAATTCATGGTTCTGGACATGGTAGACAGGTATCAGCATTTGCTATCTGGTACATGTGTGTGTGTGTGTGTGTGTGTATGTGTGTGTGTGTGTGTGTGTGTGTGTGTGTGTGTTGCTAGAGAGATGTACTAAGTGGTCTGCATATGGAAAATAAGTGTTCTACCACTGAGCTGCACCTGTAACCTACATTTGATTTTCTCAAGTCCTGTTGTATTTATTACATCATATGTAATATCATGTGATGGTTTGAAGTTTTAATTTCAATACTAAATTTAGAGTTTAAGTATGAAAATATGGATGTGAGAACTACTCCATTTAAGACATGCAAAAAACCATACACAATTAATAGTTGTCATACGTGGGTGTTTAGATGATGGGATTGTTGCAACATTTTCATTTTTTCAAGCTGTTTACAGTAACCATGCATATTATTTATGAGCAGGGGGAATAGTAAGTGATATTTTGAAACATTAGAAACTCTTTTTCATTGCAGTTACTTGTACAAGACCTACACAAGATCAAGCCAACAGAAATTCTAGCATAGATAGACTAGAACTCCAGGCCCCACCCCTTACTGGAGAGTTTTTGGCAGGCAGTGCACTGTTACTGAAGAATAGAAAAATCATTGTTTTTAAGGATGTGACCATTGATAGGATTCCCACACTACAGTGGATATGCCCAATATAGAAAGCACTAATTTGAATTTGTCGGCTATTAAAAAGAAAGGAGAGAGAGAGAGAGAGAGAGAGAGAGAGAGAGAGAGAGAGAGAGAAAACTTGAGGTTGGAAGAGAGATGTATTGGGGGAATATGGAAGGAGTTGGGGGGAAGTGATGGAGTACATGTGATAATATCTCATTATATGCATGCATAAAATTATCAAGAATAAAGAAAAGTTAAAAAACAAATAGCAAATAGTTCTGAATTTTTTATTTAGTATATTTATTTATTTATATGTGTAGGGTTCACACTTGTCATATGTAGAGGTCTGAGGACAACATGCAGGAGTTCATTCTCTTCTTTTATTATGTGGATCCCATAACAAGCTCATGTCATTGGTCCTGTCAATAACCACAGTTGTCTGAAGAATTGTTAGCCCACTCAACTCAAAGGAATCCTACAATTTTATTTTTATATGACATCGACTCCCTGAAATTATATTAATAATCCACTATCCTGTATTCTAACAAAAAAAATATATCAGCCATCGGCTAACTCAGGTTTAGAGTGAATGATGTCATCGACAGTAAGCATAGAAGAGAACAACTGTACCCTGAGTCATGCATTTGTCCAAACAGTGTGCTCCAGGGCAGGGAAGTATGGAGGCATTTTAAACTTAGAAACCACTGTTTGTTAAATGAAACAACTCTATAAACAAATCCTGGCCCAAATCTTATATATATACATACATATATATATAATATTTTTTTCAGAAATGTCATAATCCAGTTTTCCAGGATATTCTACTAAGAAAATCCATAGGAAAAATGAATAATAACATATGGCTTCTAGTGAACCAGTGTTTGAAACTGTGTTTCTATGGTAACTATACAACCTAAATGTTAGAATTTGAAATATTACATGCTTACCATTTCTCATGTTAACAGAAAGTTTTTTCCTCTGGAAAATTCTGACATCATACTCGTGATTTGAAAGAATGAATCCTTTTCAAAAATTTAGAATTCTTACTTCAATAAGGAAATTAAAAGAAAATGTACCTCTCCATTTCAGGCAGGTTTCTTATTGTGTCCCTGTCCAATTTTACACAAATTTTACAAATTATAAATCTAAAAATTTTAAGCCTTGTGGTTGTGATGTATAATCACAACTAATGTTCTTAAGTTAAAATGCACACTAGACCAGATACTTTATAGTGAATGATGTCATTAACGTTAGTTCATTCAAGCCTTCCAACAATATTTTGAAACTTGTAGGATGATTATTCTATACACTCTGTAGGTGGGTTATTGTGCTATAGCGGAATGACATACCAATTGTTTAAACAGAAGTACTTCTA
Source organism: Peromyscus nudipes (assembly GCA_902168325.1). Taxonomy (NCBI): domain Eukaryota; kingdom Metazoa; phylum Chordata; class Mammalia; order Rodentia; family Cricetidae; genus Peromyscus; species Peromyscus nudipes. The sequence continues at coordinate 12,854 of CABHPH010124891.1, forward strand.
GAACTCACATTTTCAGACTTTTAAATTCTGTACCATCCACCAAACATAAATCTTGACACTCTGCATTATTGTGGTTTAGCAAGATGATGACTCTGAGATAGTGTTTCATATGCTATTCATGGTAGACATTAAAAGCAAAATCAAGTATATCTAAACTTTAAAGAAATATGGAAGTGAGCATTATACCAGCTGCTGCCTGTTGTTCCTATACTGTATCTACAAAATAAAACTAGAGGTTTTTTTTTTTATAAATACTATACTAGCATTTCTCATGATAGGTAATAAACCCATAGTTGAATAATTGTGAGAAATTTTATTCTCAGCACCAACTATTCTGCACTATATAATAGAACAAGATGAAAGTGTATAAGCACAAAAATATTCCTTGTTATTAAAAATAGATGAAAAATTCTATACAATATCACTTGGTTACTTGGAGCAATCTGACTACAGACATTTTGATTGAATCCTTTTTCTTCCTACATCTTGTTAGAAAATAGTGCTACCTTTGCCAAAAATAGGACGGATAATTACATTTGTTTCCCATACTTGTTTCATATCCTGTAGATCATTGTCTCAGAAGTCTCAATTTAGAAGCTTCTTCGACATCACTTAGAAAATGTTGGCCTTGGGCTGGAGGGATAGCTCAGCCATTAAAGGCTAGGCTCACAACCAAAAATATAAGAAAATATTAGCCTTAATATATTTCATTTTCATTAAGTAGCTAAATGAAAAACATGAACTCAGTTAATAAAATTCTATTGATACTTAATCTGACAATAAAAAGAGCTTATGTTTGAGTAGGGCCTAGGTAGCACCCTTCTTGGATCTCAGCACCTGAGAGACAGAGACAGAAGGACTGCGAGGTCTTAGCTATATAGCCAAACTCTAACTAAAAAATAATAGGGGCCTTGTAGTCACCTAACAAATGAGATGTCTTTCTTGATTTCACCAAGAATCTCCTAGACATCATCAACAAAACACCAAACTTTCAATAGATTAAAAGCTGGGCATGTTGGTGAATACATATAGTCCCAGCAACACAGAATGCTTACCTGGGAAGTAATCTTAAGCACAGAAGTTTAAGCCTGGGAAATGTAGTGAAATCTGTCTCCCTCAAATAACATATGTGTATTTAAAATTATAGTAAAACCCATTCTTTTTAATATTAACTAAATATTTAATTTATAATACTCTTGAGAACTACAAAATATTTTGTACAAAATTGCATGCTAAGTCCCTGAGCTTTATCCCTTATTCTGCAAAAGTAAATTATAACTAAACACAGAAATAAAATAAATAAGAGACTTGTAGATGATTAAGCAATTACGAATTTAGCCCTTTTTAAATCACCGACTATATTACTCCTTTCATTAGATTAACATGAATAAAAACTGACAGGAGATAAGTGTTTTACCTGATATGTATGTGAGAAAATTAAGACCTCAAAATACAGCAAGAATTGAATATCTAAGCTATTCTCCTGGGGGGAAAGGAGCAAATTGTAAACGTGATAAGGCTGAATAACTTGGGCTTTTGTCATTGGCTGGGTAACAAACAGGGTAGGAAGATAAGGGTTAATCTATCATATGTGCAAATTTCCCTTGGCATCTTCCTGTCCTTAATGATATTCTCCTTTTAGTCTAGGCAACTTTCACGTGGGACATTTTGTCCCCTGGCTTTAAAAAATAGGATGAAGGTCGCAGAAATCTTCTTGCCTCTTCTGTTTTACAAATGGGATGCCATATGGGAGGTGTCACAAGACAACTTTGGGGTCTTGGTTCTCTCTTTCTGCCATGTGGGCCCAGGGAGTTGAACTTGAGTCATTAAGCTCATCAGCAGGTGCCTTTATCTACTATCCCAACCTACTTTTTAATGACTAAATCTTAACTAGTAGGTCTTTTTCTTACTATAGGGCCTATTCTTTAAAAAGGGACTAATCTTATTGGTTTTTGTGTTTTTATACCTCTTAGAATACATGAGAGCTCTCTATTGAGAAATATATTTCACATTATATTTCATATTCCTATATATCTACACCCCCAGAATGTTAAAATACATTTTGAGTGTTCAAATGCTTTAAATACACATTTTTACAGCCAAATATGCTATAGCAAAAGAAAGAAAATCCAATTCAATAAAATTTCAAATAAATGACACATGAGTATTTTATTTTTAATATATAGTATTTTTTCATTTTGAGTTATTAAAAAAATTCAAATTAAAGCTTATTTTTAATAAATATTGTCTACCTATAAAATTCTACTTTTTAGCATGCATACTTGCTATTAATATATTACTTGCATTGAGACAAATGATTTTAAACATTAGGGAATTCATTTAATGAACTAAAAATTTTATTTTTAATAAATGAAACAATAAATGAATACATGGAAACCGAAGGAAGTAAATATTAAAAGCACTAGTGGAAGAAAGATAATGTAAGACAGCCCTTAAACTATGGATGAGGTTACTTTGCATAGATTGAAATAATGTTTTTCTGCCAATTACAGCTGTTTTGATAAAATTTTAGAGAGTAGTATTATTTTATGTAGATATTGAACTAATTATGAAACAATTATTAAGTCAAGGAAGCACTTATTTACCAATGATATTTGCAAATATAAATGGGCTCTTTATGCTGTTTAATATGCTGCTCTTTTTAAATATATTTTTAATTGAAAAAGAATTCCATGAGTTTCACTGTCACTTTATCCCCTGGCAACTACCCTCCCTTAACATGTCTCCCTCACAATCAAGTTGATAGCCTCATTGCCTTTGGTTATTATTGTTACATGCATATATATGTTTGCATGTTTATGTAGAAATATATGTAAATTTTAAAGTGTAAAATAAAACGAGGCTGTCTGTCCTGGAAATTATATTGAGATTTTTTTTTTCTATCTCTAGAAGGAATGTTTTGGGCTACAAGCATAGCTCAGTGGTACAGTAGTACTGTATAGCATGCCCATGGCCCTGAGCTCAAGCCCCATCATGACCAAAAAAATGAGAGAAAAGAAAGAAACATATTTTGTGCTTTCTGCTGCTTAAGTTTTATAGAAATGATTCTTATTATTCCTCATAAAAATAAATATATGCTTTTTTGTTTAGCTAGGAGGGAGGAAAAAGGATCTACAGATCATTTAGAGATAAGACCTGTTTCTTCTCCATTCTTCTCCTTTCCGTAATATCCTCCTAACCCCCAGAATCTTCTCATCATGGCTCTGCAATCTGTAAAATACCTGTGAATCAGAGAATTCATTCTAAGTTTCCTCCTTAAGTTTGTTTTCCTATAAGAAATGAAATAGGTTAATGCTTGTACTTATTGGGGAAAAGGAAATAATTTTCCCTAGAAGCTCCTCTTTCTGCCAAATTGAAATATAGATAGCCATGCTGATAGCCCAAGCAGTGGCGCTTATTGCATATGTTACTGATGAGAATCTAATAATGTGAGATGTAATTGTGATTGATCCTAGTCAAACCAAGCACAATGGAGATGTCACAGCGCTACATCACTCTTGGAAATATGATGAAACACTTCAGGTTGGGAAAGCCAGGTTTTATTTTAAGTAAGTTTTAATCCATCAGTGGTTATGGCACATGAAGAAGACAAATATTCTGTCTGTGACGTTTCTTATAACACATGCTGAAACAGAAAAGAACATGATAGGTTAAGATAGAGATGATTTATCTTCACACAATTATTCAATTTTGCCAGTATATCACTTAACTACGGAGAACACTCTCACATACAAATGTCTCTGAATGCCACAGAAGGACTTCAAAATCTTCTTTCCTGCATTGAAAAAAATCCCTAGGAAATATAAACCAAAGTCTCATTCTGGGGAAATGGGAAGGGAGAAACAGAGCCTCAGCATCCATCCAATTTAGGCTTTGGCAAAGACTAGGATTTTAGGAGTCTCAGGCAATGGGAACCTAGTAAAAGAATTTGTTGTGTGTTAAACTATTTGACTTCTGAGAATTATACTTTTTTACATTTAAATTTTTATGAAATTATCTTTTAAAATGCCAACATTCTATCAAAAATGTCTCCTAATTGATAAGCCCCAATTCTTTTCCTAAAAAAAGTGAAAACACATTTATTAATGCAAATCCTATACCTTTTGATAACTTAATCAAGCAGCTTTGTATTAAGGATCCTTTCAGATGAACAAATCAGCAAATTTCATAATATTTCAGTTATCATAAGTATTTATTAGGTTAGTGGTTTTATATTTGGGCATCAGTTTTATCTTAGAAAGCCGCTGAAATAGCCAAGTGTGTTTGGTGTTGTGTTCCCTTCCCACACTTCATAAAATCAGATGCTTCCTCAAACTAGAGATTTTACTAACTGATGGAAAAGTTGCTTAAGAACTTTTGGCTGACAGTTAAGTGGGAGATCAGAGTCCAAAGACTACATTATTTACACAGTTATTTCCTGTCCTGAAATTCCATGTTTTTCACAAAGAGAAAGAATGCTTAGCAGGGTTAGATATTGCCTAGTTCCTGGGGAGATCACCATGGATTTCATCTTCAGCAATGAGACGAGTGTGTGCTCTATAGTACACTTTAATTTCTTCTTACTAGTCAGAATGTAGTTGCAGAAAATACTTGTTATTTTACAGTCTTGAAATTTTAAAACATACTTTTATTTCAATTACCTTGATATTCTTGGGCATTTCTTGGAAGGGGAAATATTTGTATAATGGAAAGCAGTCAAATAATTGCCATTTTTGTGAGGCTATTTAAAAACACACTAAGAATACGTGGAAAAGCACTTTTGGCATATAAAGTATTACAGCATTTTCATCAAAATACCAAATTACGAAAACAGGATTGGTAGTGGGAGGATTGTGTTTCTTACTATAGTGTTTCAAAAATATGTCTTTATAGAAAAACATTACAATGAGATACTTTCCAAAATAACTGGTATAGATGAATTTGTTGTTTTAAAAGTTTAACTCGAAATAGGTCATTTAATAAAAAACTTCAGCTGTATATTTTTACTTCACGGCTAGTCAGGTAAAACTTTTATATAAGTCCATACCTCGATGTAAAATAATAAACAAAATATATCAGTTAATATCAAGATGAAGTTTAGTGTAGTGGAAAGAATACTAGAAGAACAATAATATAGTTTTTATATTATAATCATGATATTCCATTGACTTCTGAATCTGATATTTTTTCTGAAGGTTATAAAAATGTCCTTAAAAAGTTATGGTGTGCATCATTCATTTATATTATAAATACCGTTCATTTTATCATTAATATATACTATGTTGTATTAGTGGACCCGTTAACAAGAAACTCTTACTAAGAGTTTTTAAATGCTGTGGGCTAATTAAGTCTCTTCATTCCACAAGAAAGATAGTTAATTATTATTGCTACACAGTCTACAAGGAAGATGTGATTATACTGCTCATTTCAAACTGTCAGTTGAAGAAGAATCCTGCCAGTGAACCAGTCCTTCTGCATTTAGGACATCTTGTAGGGCTCAATATAGGAATAATGAACTTGTCAATGAAGTTCTAACTTACTGTTACTGTTATGCTGACACACCACTCAAGGATTAGATTGTTTTGCCCAATAAAAACAAGTTTGACATTAACATAACTAAGAACCAGGGAGACTGTTCATTCCTAGATTGATTAGATGTAAAATATCTCTCTAATACTGTACATTTGTTTAACACTGGTTGAAATGGATTCAGAGGACTTAAGAAGTGAAAATAACCTAGTTAAGATCAAATGAAATATTTTTGCATAACCTTTGTTTTCCCTCTTTTAAAAATGCCATAGTCAAGTCCGGGAAATTTCATATCATGAAGACCTCATTAAAGGCAGTTGTGATTATGAGCAAATTCCTGTTAAAGCAATAATACAAATGAAGAGCATCTTGCTAACTTTTATGACAAACTTTTCCTATTGGTACTCAGCACTAAACTCAGTTTCTCATTATCTTAGGCATGATTAAGAAGAATTATTTAATCATAAAATCACTTAAACTAATGACCAGATGGAGATACAAGAATTCTTGAACTAAAGAAATTATTTTATCTTCTTTATTTTATAGCACATTCCAGAAATAGTTCTCTATGAGCTATCTATTCCTAGACCATTTCTTTCATGAGCAAATAGAAAAACACAAAGAATGTAGTGCATTCTCCACTACTAAGCCCATACACATTTGGAACTATTTTCCTTCAATGAGAAGTACGTTCTACTTTTGCTTTCAAGGGGTTTCTACGGGTAACTTTTGATGGTATATTATTAGACT